>JAQFYD010000643.1:0-16558 GCA_034694225.1 Bourletiella hortensis | reverse complement strand
TGAACCCAGTACAGACGATCAGCACTTTTCACACGGGATGCGTAAATGGCAGTTAGCAAAATCTTCTTTTTATTGTGCGTAAAAACCCTCATATTTACCAAATTATGTTTACGAACAACGCCAAAATGAATTGCCAGTGATATGAATTTGGCGCCTGCAATATTCGTCCGTCGCTCAAGAAGTTGTTGTGAATGGTTTAATGGTTTAAAGGTGAATTGTTTTACCCTCTAGAAGGCAACAAAGCTTTTCGAGATGCAACTTCATGTTGCCTGTTAAGCTATTAGTCTGACAGAGTCATGGCTAATAGTCATTACAATACAACGAACGTTTGTATGAATTTTGTATGAATCCCAGTCGAAAAGTCTGTTTAAATACTGTGACTTACGCTATACTATACTGGCGAAGTGGCGAATTTCATAATGATGCTGTCGTTGCGGAACGGACAGATCCATGAAAAGATCAAGCAACTAAATTGAGAGAATTCATACAAGAACCATCTATACGACGTAGGAAAGTTTAGGAGTTCTGGAATATCCACAAGAGTCCATCTTGTAGCGAGGATTTCAAGTCGGAAAAATACACGGCGAAACTGTCCACATTTTGCGGTATGCCAAAGGCGCGCGGAGTATACAGAGCAGGATCTTCTTTGAAAGATTGTCGTACAAGATCGTTGTTCAAGCCGAAATAATTGCATTTTTTGAAGGAATTTAGAAATTTTAGCGAAATATTTAGAAACGGAGTCAATTATGAGGTGCCGGATATTTTGATTCGAACTGCATTCATTAAGGCGCAAGTGGAGCTTAAAGTTTAAAAAGGGGTAGTGGTGATAGTAGTGAAACAGTGGAGAGCTGAGCAGTCGTCTACAGGAGGAGCAATAATTTATTGAGAAACTAGAAAACTGTTTTTGGGTGAATTACTACAAATGAAAAAAATGGAGACGGAACAAATTGTTATGAAGGACGAAGAGGAGCTACTGTTGGGAGAAGAATTAAAAGTTTTAAACGAAATATTTTTAAGTAATGTTCAAGATGCTTTAGCTCAGACACCTGATGCCTGTTTGGCACCGCTAGTTCTGGATTATCTTAAGTACGTCTATCCCTTAGTACTTCCGAAGAAGAAAGAAAACCAGGGAGAGGAAGAAAATTTGGTAGAAATTGTCAATTTTTTTAGCAGTGTGAAGAAGAATTTCAAGACGGAAGATAATGCTGATGATAAATCCAGTGTGAAGAAGACAACGACGACAAATGGAGTTGATTCAGTTAAAAGTTCATCATCTGCTATGGAGACTGAAAATAATTCAAAAGTTGCAACAACACCTGGTCCAGGATTTTTTGGTTTGCCGGTCGGTGGTGTAAAGGATGTAAAACCAGTTTCGTCGGTAGCTCCATCATCATCGTCAACGTCGACATTTTTTAGTTATTCTGGAACAGTAACAACGGGGTCAGAAGCATCAGTTGGAAGATCGTCGTTTAATTCCGCGGCACCAACGATTACATCGAGTGCTGCCCCAGTCGTTAGTACTGGTTTTAAATTTGGGGATTCCAAGACTGTTAATAATAATGCCTTCGGCTCAACATCAACACCATCTTCAACGTCATCATTATTTGGGAAACCAGGAGTAGAGACGACAGGAACATCTACCTCTGGAACAAGTTCAGTCGGCTTATCATTATCATCAAAGGCAACTGGATCAGGACTCTTCGGTTCAAGTTTCGGAGGTACATCGGCAACGACCTCAGCAACTGTAGCACCCACAATGGGCTCCTTGGCGTCCAAACCTACTACATCATTATTTGGTGGCTTTCAACCAACGGCAACTTCAACTCCGGGTGGATTCAGTTTTGGACTACCATCAGCAGCAGCTGGATCTGGTGGATTTGGATCAGGAGGTTTTCAGTTTACTCCTACTCCAGCTTCAACATCAACAAGTAAAGGAGGTGTGAATGGAACGGAAGAAAATAAAGATGAAAGCGATGATGAAAATCCTCCAAAGCCAGATCATGTACCTGTGGTGGAAGATGATGCTGTCTATACCCAAAGGTATGCCGGTTTTATCTATCGTATTACAATTCACAATTATTCATCTGTTGCTGTGCTCCAGCGTGGTGTGTCAAAAAATAATTATGATTTTGTTTTTGAATTTCAGAATCAAGCTTTTTGAAATGGAAGGAAAGAAGTTTAAGGATCTAGGAGTAGGAAATTTATTCGTGAAGCCATTGTCATCCGGGAAGAATCAACTCCTCATCCGGGCAGATAATAGTTTGGGAACTATTTTAGTTAATGCTGTCCTTAATCCATCTATACCCGTCAGACAAAATAAACCCACAAATATTTTGATTACATTACCCTCAGCTGAAGGTAAACCCGCTACGTACTTGATGCGTGTCAAAGATGCAACACTAGGTAATGAACTTACTCAGGCACTTGAAAAATATAAATCACAACAACAATCTTGAGAATATTCCCCTTCCTTTATATATTATTAAGATTAAGATCGTCCAGTTAATTATTACGATCCGAGAAGATAATAAAGTTAAGCAAGCGTCTCGCATATAATATTATTCAGTAAACGTTCAGAGTTGTTCAGAGTTTGTAAACTCCATTATTTAGTAACCAAGAAGAAGAGTTTTTGAAAAAAATATATACGGTGCCACTATAATTTACACCCATGTATCTTCACGTAGATTTTCTGTTCATAACTTAATTCATGAATATTTACTGCATTTTTATTGCTCTTATTATATTTTTGTACTCCTTCTGATTGCCTCTCAAAAATTCCAGTGATTCAGCAGCGAGTCAGTTGTGTTGCATCTAGTACGAATTATTAATGTATGGGTAATCTACTTGAATTATAATTATTTATGCTCCGATGCATGAGGATTATGGAAACATTATAAAATTTTCTATAAACTGCCTCCGTTAATAAACGGAATTTTGATCAAAGCTATTACTCTCAGAACTCATTTATTTGAATTGAACTCAGCCCACAGCTTCGCGATTGGCACTGGTGCCCACACCAATCTCACGAAGCCCCGATGCCGAAGATTCCGTGTTCACTTCACATCACAACATTATTTTTTAACAAGTATCTGCTGTACGCTACAGCAGCAGAAATAGACAACTGAAGCTAGTGGTAGAATTTTTATTAGCATCAAATATCAACTTCCATATATACGTTGTTATAATCGTAATTTGTACTGTACTTGAATCATCATTAATTCAAAATAACGCTGATTTTTTTTCTTGAAAATCTTACCGAAATGACGCTGGCTAGGGAATTATTTACAAAAGGGAACTCTATATATCTTCTTCATCTTCACAGCAGCATTATTATTATTACTACTAACAACAGGAGGATGTGATATATAACAAATTTCTTAGCATTATTATCATTCATTATTATTATTATTCTGGAGCCACGCTAAGTTTTATTTACGATTCTTAGTTCACATTAGAATTAAATTATTTTATTCCCTAAAAACGAGTCACTAAATAACTGGCAAAATATAGCACTATTATTATAATAACTCGTAGTAACAGGCATTATTATTATTATATGGTCACGCTACTTCTTTCGTCATCATTATCATCATCGTCATCATGTCCTTTTCGTTCAATGCTTCAAAATCTTGATTATAGCTCTATAGATATATATGGGGATCCTTACGTATAAATAAAAGATAGGAAAACGAAAGAGTATTTTGCTGAAAAAACACATTACTACAAGGTGAATGAATCAATTTCAACTACCACAAAAGTGCGATGGAACAAAGCATGATACTTAGATACATTAGTTTATACCGTCTGAACAGAAAGAACAAATACATGGACGTGAAAAATTCTATTTTCCGTACAATTAATTATGAATAATTGACTGAGATAAACTTACTTTCTAGGGGCCATTACTTATAAGCTACTAAAAGGCCCCTTTAACAGGATAAGCGGAGCCACATAAACCTGCTTGAATCTGATTCACAGGTATTTCTATCCGATTTTGAAACAAAACAACATTTCGGCCCTCTAGGGATGCTTTAATTTCCTTAACAGTGTCCTTTATACTCTTCAGTTCATAAAGGTTTCTCTCGCCGGTGCCCAGAGTCTGCATAAGAGAAAAAATTGTTAACTGTATCATCGACATGATAAGGCCCAGTGGTCATACTGAAGGGCGTCATGACAACTTACCTTAATCTGCAGCAGCAACGACGTCAGCTGAGCTATAAGGCCCAAGTTTTTGCTATTATGAAGTAAATTCCTGTTCTGCTTTGTATTAAAAGTATCTACAATTAACAAAGCTTCTTGTCGAGCTTGCTCCTGAACATGTTCCGGGATGATCATCTGATTTGCGCCATGATCGGGGGCGATCTAGAGGTAAGTTATACAATAATGTTAATCCTTCGCCATGCACTTATAGTTGAAACATGTCCTAGAGACTCCAGTAAGAAAAAATGCACTTATAAAACAACTCACATCAAGACAGTATTGTTGAATTCCTTCCAAGTACATGGACATTTCCTTATTCATAGAATCCAAGTCCAGAACACAACGAGCATACCGCATGCGGTAGTCATTATTCACACTCTTGGAATAAGAAAACATTTTCTCAGCTTCAACATTAAGCTCCTTCAGCTGTAAAATTTTTTCACGTTTTGCTTTAAGCAGCTTTGATAACCGGACCTGTTGTAAACAAAGTATATAATTGCCAATTCAGTTCCATCACGGTAATGCAGAAGATTCTGTTTTGCAGAAGCTTGACTTACAATCATATCTAAGAGTCTGATAGGAAAACCTCCCAGCATGCCATCAACTGGGAAAGGAGATTTGGGCATTCCTCCGACACCATCTTCGCTCATGAAGCCGGCGCCACTGAACTTGAAATTGCCAGCAGCAAATCCGCTGTAACTTCGGCGCGGAATTTTTAATGCGAAACTGGACGTAGACACTGTCTCAGGATTATCATTGGACTGTAAAACAACAATGTCAATGTGTGAAAACACTCACGGCAATTATATTATATACCCGAATTAATGAATCAACTTACCAGAACTTCATAGTCAGGGATAGAGTGAGTTCCTAAACCGGATCGATCAAAGGTAATACGGTATGTGTTGTTGGAAGTATCGACACCTTCAATTGTGCCCGTAAACAATCCGTCTTGTGGTCTTCTTAGGCGAGCTGTGACCTTAGTTCCGATGGTCAACTGGAGGGGAATTTCATCAGGTAGTTCCTTATAATTAAAGTCAGTTATCTTCCTTTGTTGGATCATTCTTATTTTCTGTCTTCTGCGAGCAAGCTCTTCCCTTTCTTCGTCAAAAAAGGCTTGAGAACAACGGCGAGGTTTTCCCATCATTCTCCTAATTTTACACCATTCCACCCTCGTCATCTTCCTTGCTTTCAAGGTAGGGAAAGACTCTTTCAAACATATCTGGAAATCATTTTCTCCTTCGAACAAAACCCTATATTGGGACAGAAAATTTAACATTAGTTTCGGACAGACTATCAGACGTAGCCAACAAGCCAACACCCAATGCGTAAAATTGTACTCACTTGTCAATGTTGCTGTAAAACCATTCATAACAAACCCATTTGTGTGCTTTGGGCAATTTTAAAACATTTCTAAGTCGAAGACTTATGTCTTGTGCTGTCTTTTTGTCAATAGCTGGTCTAGGCATGTCAGATACTGCCTCTGGAGAGGTCGCTCGATTACCACTGTACTGAGATGGCGAAGACCCTCTTCGATTTCTTTTCGCAGGTACCGCCTGTTACAATACGCATATATTACGAAATTAACTTTATATCCCTGCCAAAAACTCAAGCTGAGCGACCACGAAGATAAACTCACATAATCACGGTCACGTTCTTTAGCTTTCTCCTTTTCTCTTCGTGCTTCCTTCTTCTCCTTCTCTTTAATCAACCGGTCCCGTTCCTTAACTTTCTCCTTCTCTCGCTGTTTTTCCTGTTGTATTCTCTCCTTTTCACGTTCCTTGTCCGGTTTATTAACCACTTTGGGGGTAGCATCAGGATCCTTTTTAATTTTAATTGGCTGTGGAACCTTTGGTGGACTAACAGAAGTTTTGGCTCTGGAAGGTGTAACTCTAGTCGTCTCCACTTCTCGTTCTTTTTCAACCCGCGGGGTGGGAGTAGCCTTCGTAGGTACGGCGTCCGGATCCTTTTTAATTTTGATCGGAAGCGGAACTTTGGGTGGAGACTGAGCATTTCTATTAGATTTAACCGGTGATACATCCCCTCCTCGTCCTCTATAACTTTCTGAATTACTTCCCCGTGGACTCTCCTTAACAGCAGATCCTTTACTACTTGATTCTCCTCTTCCTTTCGTAGCAGGACTTGAACCTTTACCTCTACTACTACTACTACTATCCCTCTCTTCTGTATCTTGTTTCACTTTTTTAACAGGGGATTTAGATAATGATTTCCTCAATGAAGTGTCCGACGTTATCATGTTATCATCATCAAAATAAAATCGATTTCTCTTCCTTTGTCTCGCCGGCTGTAATAAACACATTAAATACATCCCCTTACTTTCACTGACCTTGGACCATCACTACAATTCATAAATCAAAAAAATTAAATCACATATACAAACATACCATCCCACGTCTATTCAATACTACTTCTTCAACTCCAACTTCCGGAACTGCATCAGCTGCCACAACGGTAGGAGTTGTTGAGGCTGCTGATGATGATGATGGTATTGCTCCCGCTGAAACTGGAGTTGTTGCTACAGCGGCAGGTGCCGTATCCACAGACTGCCTTCCTCTCGTAGATCTTCTTTCCATCTTCACAAATCTTCTTTGTAAATCCGATCCTCAAAATGTGATTTAATCCGTCACCACGAAATCCCTATTTACAAAACAAAGATCCATAATAATGATCATTATCTCCCACCACTTCTTCACAACTACTTACTGAACAATGCAATGAACCATGCGACTATCAACATTCATTCTTCATGCCGCACTGGATAATACTTGATGGAAAATTTACAACTAAAAAATATTTCAATTAGCAACAACTAACCTCAAATTGGATTCCGCTGACTGATTTAATTGCTCAAATTAATTCCGAATGCAGATGTTCTCACAAAAATCCACACCATTTAAAATAAACTAATTCTCAGCCTTTATTAAACGACAGACACGCATCCAGAACGCGGCGTTGAATTTAACGGGTGGGGAAGAGGGTTACGAGAACTTGTACAACAAACAGAATGCAAAGGGGGTCGACCAAGGGGGGCATCGCACGGCTTTCTTAGTGGCTGGCAATGCCGTCGTTCTACAGGCCCGGTTACGAGTATGAACTCACGCAGGCGTAACACCTCCAAACCCACGAACAGCAACCCCTCCTGGACCGTACACTCACAAAGGCACCCCCTCACCCCCTTCGTCATTCCTATGCTCTAGCATACGTAACCCCCTTTTGCATGGGGGTTCACACCCCCTCCTCAGCCCTATGCTTTAGCACATTCACCCCCACTGTGGGGGTGAAACCGCAACCCACTCAGGCCTGTGTTAAAGCATTGCAGACGCACCCACCGTGAGCGAAGGGGATCCCGGTTCAAGTTGAACAAATCCAGGGATGATTCCAGCACCAAAATACATGTGCTCAATGTAGTTCAATGCCACACACAGAAAATACGGGGATAGTGCATGTTACTGCACCGCAAACATTCTACTACATATTTACACTGCAGCTTTGAGAATTATTTTGATTGTTCATTCACTCAGTTGGTGCTGGTTAGGGTGACAGTTGAGTTCTCGTATTTAATTTTTTGTTAGAGCCAAATTAGTGACAAAATTGATTAAGAAGATTGTGCACAAGTCGTTGTCATTATGAGCAAATAGTTAAGAAATGACATAATCAGCTGAGGGTGAGAATTTGTCGGGAAGGTAAGGTAATTATGTTGTGGTGGTGGTTTCTTATATTGTTGGTATGTAGGCTACTGGAGGAAATGAGCATGTGTCAGTGAAATAAATGGTTGTTGTTATCATATAAAGAGCTATGTATTGTTATTGTTATTTGTAGGCTAGAAAGTTGGCTCTTTTGTAGAATGTAAGGAGGTGTTATTAGTAAGTTAGTTGTTGACGATTTTTTTTGCGTACATTTTGTGTAGGCGGTTAGAGGAATGCGGAGGAAGAGCGGAAAATTTGCAAGAAATTGATGTCATCATGTCGCCCTAGAACTTGACTACCATTTTTTTTGGCTTCCGCCTCATTCTATGCTGCCCTGGGTTTAAAATTTAATCTGTAGAGAAGAAGAAGGATCGACCGGGCAAAGTGAGTTGGGTCTAATGATATTATTATTGAATAGATTAGAAGGAAGTAGTAATGTGGAGGAAATGATTTAAAGTTTGATGGGGCGAATACTTAGTTAACTCATTGACTGTATTTTTGTAGGTTTAAGTTACTATACGAGAAGAGGAATCTATTTTTAATAGCAATGGCTGAGAAGGATAAGAGCAGTGAATCAATGAATGGATCCGGAAGCAATCTTCAGAGATATCCGGTAAGATCTTGTCTTTGTTCGGACCTGAGATGACTATGGACACTACATACTTCTGTGGGTCGTATGTAGCTCTGATGCTTCTTGTTATGAATTTTCGATATCAAATTATGATGACTACTGTTTCCGACGAAGTATGAACCGCTGGGTGCTATGGAAAAGGGTTGCTTAAAATGTTCGCCAGATATGCTGCAGTAATATGCTATTACGATATAGTCGGCGATAGCTTAGCGAACTATAGTTCTGCTGGAGAATTTTCATATGATAATATATCCTATAGACATTTGATCAATTTAGATTAGATGATGACGAAAAATTGATAGTATTCTTCGGTCTGGTTGTGTTAAAAAGTGGAGTTATTGTTGTTCTCGTTAGTTTTGTTCGTTCATTCTGTTCTTGATCGTCATATTGTTATCGATTTGCTTGTAGTCCAAAGATCAAATAATCGCAAGGTTGGTCCAAATACGTGAGTGCACGGCTAAAGCGGAAGAGACACTGCACAACATGCCTCCAAATGCGGTAGGTTTTGATGAGATGATTGATATACTTGGTTGCGGTTGTTGCTATTTTGTATAATAGCGGACAACAGGCTTTGTAAAACGAAAACAAGTACTTTCCCCAAGCCTGAAAGTTAGATAGAAAGCACGCACTATATACTTTGCAATAACGGAAGGTTTTTACTTTTACCATTACCATGCATGTGCCGATGTCATAGATGATGATTTTACTGGCTGCGCGTGAGAATGATTTTGTTTGGTATTCTTTATTATTAGAGACTGTTATAAATGTTTTTCGTTGCAGCAGCAAACCGATCCGAAATTTTATCAGCTGCAAGAAATGCTTAGTGAAATGAAAGAAGCTGAGAAAAGGCTGTTGGACATCTTAGGAGATTATGAGGCAGGATCATCATCACCCCTTCGGAGTAGATATAGCAGCAGCACTGAAAATCCTCAGGTTGTTGTTATAAGGATTGTTTTTTCAGTCCGTACAGTTCTTCTGAGTGCATCACTCTGATGTGTCGCATGGCTTTATTATATCCAAAAATTTATATTTTTTAGGTGTTACAACAACAAGGCAGTGCTTGCGCAAATATTGCTGTTGAAGAGCTGGAAGACTTGACTTTGGTAACGATCTTCCTTAGCTTGCTTTCATTTTCCTTTCCCTTGATTCCAGTTCCAAGCCCTGTCGTGAGTACCACCAGTTAATGTAGAAACAGATAAATCGACCAAAGAAAAATGCCTGCGGTAGCTAGCGGGACTGTTTTAATTTGATTCTGAAAGGAACGCCGACTAGAAAAATGTATGAGGAATTTGGTGCAATAATTGTTTCTGTAGGAGGATGCAGAAACCCTAAATGCACTAGCTCCAGAACTTATGTCTGAACGAGAAGCTCTCAAGCAAAGATGTCTGGAGTCGGAGCAGCGGGTAATATGCGTGTTGAACATAGGATGCTACTACATCTATATAATAATGTCTTGTATTAGAGAGCCTATATTGCTAATCATGCGATGCCGTAGCGAGTTTTTCCTAAATGGATTATTTTGTCAGTTGCAATTAGCTTTTTTTCGTGCGTGCAGACTGGAAACGTTTGACTGACTGCATTATTACCTAAATTAGTGCGGAATGAATGAGGCGTTATGGATTTAATAGTCTAAAAATATGTTGATCAAGTATTTTTGACGTTGTTAGTGTTTTGTGCGTAGAATGTCGCATGCACGGTTTTTCTGAACATATGTAGCAGTAAGAAATGGTCCTCTTGAATGTACTCTTGGGACATGTACTTATGCGTGCATCGAATACTATTAACTATTCTGAAGTTCTTTGTGGTCTCGTGAAACTAACATTGACTAATTAGATTACGTTGGGATAATATAATTGGACTATTTAATAATAGATTGAGATGCTGGAGAAGCAGCGGAAACTTCTGATGGAAGCCTGTAGCAGGTCGAGTGAGAGAGGGAAGTCAGTTCCACCATTAGTCGCGGCCTATGGAGACTCCAGTGATGATCTTGGTGGGGAAATTGGCAAACGAGTGAGTGTACTGCTTTGTAATAATGGAATCAGTTTAATTACTTGCATCAATAATTCAGTGCAACTCTCGTCGTTTCCTTTCTCTCAGATGCAAGTTGTCCGAGAGGCAGATTCTAACGTGTTTTCTCAACGTAGTAGCTCTAACGGCACATTAATAGCATCTGAGGTGAATTCCAACTTATTCCTCCATCTTTTACAATCCGAATTTGGGTATCGCCACGGTTTTTGCTGACGAGTATTGTATTTCAATTAGACTTTGACGGCTGACCCGGAGCCCCGAAATTCTAATAATCTATCCGAACTCGCGGACAAACGATTGGAAATTCATAGCATTATTTCGGAAATAGCTCTTTTAAGGAGAGCAAAAGACGAAAGCGCACGAAGTAAGCCCCTCATTGTCGCCTAACGTTTTTTTTACACCCCATGCATTTCGTTTACTTTTCCATTGTGTGGTGATTTGTGCAGAAATCGAACTGCTCCAGCAGGCGTTAAAACGAAGTGAAGAAGGCGGTGTGGATGTTGAATCTGGTAGACTTGAATCTTCTGCAGTTCCTCCTCCTCCTGCTCCGCCAGTTGTTCCTGTGAAGACGGATAGCGTTGAATATTTGGATGAGTTAAGTATAATGGAAAGGGATAGCAGTAGTGACGACGTTGGAGTTGGCAGCTTGGGACCTGCTGAGTGGATGGGAACTGGAGACTCATTTACGGAAACGATAACAAGGAAACTTGTGGAAATTCAAACTATGAGACAAAAGTTAGATTCGCTTCAGAGCCTAGTCCATACTATTCCTACTCCTGGCAGCTATCAACAACATGCTGTGGAAAATGAAGTCGAGATTTTGTCCATGATGAAGAGCGGAAATAGTGATGCTATGAAGGATGCTGCGTGAGTATTCAGTTTGATTTCTTATTGTATACGTAGTCCAAAGTTTTACTTAATTACACCACCAGTGTCACCCTAATAGTCCGTCACTGCATGTTTTTCCATGCGTATCCGGATTGACTATTTCCTTTCAAAGCTGGAAAACTAAAGGTCTTGCCGGCTTTTGTGTGCTCGGTTTGCGTTTGAAACCTTGAATGTTTTATATAACCGTGTTACTAACGTCGGCAAGCCTACAGTAGATATTTGTTTTACATAAATACTAAATCGTAGTGTTGATCATATGGATTGTGAGCATCAGTGTAATAGAAGATTTCAATTCACTTAGCTCAACCGCAAGACTAAGCAGTAGCATGTTCAATCTACCGGATCGAAATCTTGATTTCACATCTCGATACAAGAGTGGCTCATCTACCTCAGCCCGGAGTAGTTTTGGTGGAGATGTTGTTGATATAGGCAATTCTGGCCGAAATCGCCCTGGAAAAAAGACTCGCTCACGAGGAGGCCTAGACCAGACTGATGATTTTGATCGAAATTCTCAACGATCAATGTTAGGCTGCTCGAATGAACCTGGAGCTGATTCGCCTCCGTAAGCAGTCATACTGTGAATATTTTATGAATGAAGATATGGAGGTATTCTAATCAAATTTCTACATCAGACCTCGGCAGGTCCGACCGGTGCCCATCCGAGCACATCCCTCAGGTTATGGTGACTCTCCTCTAGTCTTTCCTGGTCTTCCAAGGTCTGACAGAGATGAAAGCAGTTTCTTGTCCAAAAGTACTGGTGATAACTTGAACACATATCTGTTGTTTTCTGCTTCACGAGGTCATATTCCAAGCTTTCCCACATGTGTTTTGCAGGTGGAAATGACAGGCACCCATCGAGTTACCTTGGTCATAGCAACCATGACTTCTTACACCCTGCTGAAGGAATGATTGGAAGTAGTGCTTTATTTGACTCTGGTCGCCAGTGGACTGTAATAATTTTTTTGTTCATTGCAAAACTGTAATGTCTCTCTTCAGGTGAATCAGTAGCTTGACTTTGTTATGTGCAGGCATTTCAAAACCCATCAAATGTTCCTGGGTTCACTAGTATGAATCATAACTTACCCTCGTCTTCCGGCTCGGCCACTAACAATTATGGAAGCAATACTTCTCCAGTAGAAAATTTTATTGTTGAATCAAATGGTCTACTGAAACATTTATTGCGATGTGTGGAGGTCATTTCTACGGGATTGGAGAATCAAGGAAAGCAGATTGGAAATCTTCAAGAAAGTGTCGACAGGGTATGATTGTTTGAAATTGGATTGATTTAGTATTTTCGGCGGTTTGGAAATAACAGGTCGGCTTGTGTGTGCAGCTCACCAGCAGGTTTGGTGTGTTTCCTTCTGGGGAAGTTGAAAACGAGCGACTTCGACGTAATAATGTTCTTCCTGACTCGTTACCTGATATGCTTCCAAATATGGATAGTGGGATAGACTCGCGAGGTTGTGATCATATTTACCAGGGATCAACAAGGCAACAAAATGTAAATGAAGAATGATTAAAATCTTCAAAATCATGAGACTTTGGCGTTTCATTAGTTTTTTCTGTTTAGTTTCAGGATATGAACTATAGCTATGGTCAAGTTAAGGGAGTCAATCCAGCACGTGAAGTTTGGGGAGCCAACTATAACTCTTCATCACCCCACACTAGCTATCCAGCTGAACAGTTAAATAATGTCGGACTGAGTGACGATAATAGTGTTGGAGTTGGTACAAGTTCAGCATTTTACAGTCCCAATCCATCCTCATATAATTCAAAGATAAAACGACCCTGGGTCTCACCGGGAAGTTTAGAACCTAGTCGACTCATGCTGAATAATCAGGTTGCACCTGGAAATAGAACAAATAATTATTGGGATAACTTTAGAAGGTACTTCATAACAATTCTACCCAGCGTCGATAATGATGATTTTGTGACGCCTCTGTTTGTTTGCAAACTAATGAACTAAAGTTATGTTTGATTATGTGGTTACTTTGCAGTCAGTCACGCCAAAATGTTTTGTCCTCCTCTTCAAAATCGAATGAATCTTTTAACGCTGCCGTTGCTGCTGCTGCTGCTATTGATCCTGAAGCCGCTCATGCTCAAGCTAGTGGAATTACAAGCACTAATAACTTTAATAGGTTGGAATTTAGGTCAGTCTCAGTAGTGTGCATTTTGCTGCTTGTCCTATGGACTTTTTAAAGTGATGGCTTCATGCTAAGTTTGATTTGATTTCTGATAGACATGACAAGAATCCTGGAGCGAGGCCTATCAAGGCTGTGATGATGAAGCACTTTGTTGAAAACATTGGTAGCAAGAAACGGAATGAGGAGCAGCAGAGGCAACAACAGCTGCCGCAGCGATCTGTTTCTGTAGGAAGTATGCCGCATACGCTGGATAGTTCTCGTTCTTACCCGACAACGAGTTCAAGGCACCTTAGACATAATGGGTAAGTTTGGTTAGTAGTTAAAACGTGCTGGCATAATTTCTTTCTCTTAACATATTTTGCTTTTCTCTTAGTTTAAACGACCTTAGCATGAGCTCCTCATCAAGGGTGAACAAAGAAGGCAGCAGCCCTGGTGACCAAATGTATCCTCAAGCATCCAGCAAACTTACACGGAAAGAGGCGAATGTTATGCGGCAAGCTCAGCAGAGCCAAGAATGCTTGAAAGAGATGTATGCAAAAGTGTCTCAGTTACAGAATGAACTGATTCGTCAGAGGACAATCGATACGCTGAGAAATTTAGTGCAGCAATCTGTCCTCCAAGATCAAATGATTGTTGAGGGGTTACTTGAAGAAGCTGTTGCTGCTGGAGCTGCTGCTGCGAATGCAACAAATAACCGCCATAATACAGAAGATGCGGATCTTTCCGCTGCTATGCCAAGACGGTCACAGCAGCCACCTCCGATCTCGTCTGCTGCTGCTAGGGCTGAATTACATGAAATCTTATGGGCAGATCCATTTTCGAATGCTAGCAGCAGCAGCTCCAGGCTGTTGCCGTATGCCGGGATTAGTGGAGCGAGCTTGGGAAATTCTCAGTCCAGCAATGAAATGTCACGGAGAGAACATCTGAACGGTGAGGCTTTTACAGGACCTGCCAGCTCTTTTATCAACTCCTCGTCATCATCTCGGTCTCTTCCTCTGTCATCGTCATCACGGAGATCAGAGCCCATTGAAGTTAATGGAAACTACTCCTCTAATAGGGAAAGGACTGGTGGGGAGTCCTGGATTAGCTCTGGCTCTACTGCCATTCAAAATGAAACCAGCTTACCATCTTTATTGCAGCCAGAAAAGAAAAATCGTGTCGGCACTTCGAAGCAAGATACAACGATAAGTGATATTTATGAAAGTGGTGATCCATTTTCGACATTAGAAAATCAGCGGTTGAGTGAAGCAAGTGCCTCTGCAGATCGATATCACAGAGAGGTGGTGGAGAAATCGTTAGCAGAAGGGAAATACCAAGAGAGTTCTTCAAGTGAAATCAAGCCAGATTCTGATTCAGTGAAAGTAACCGGCGGAAAAAGTCAAGATAAGGATGGGGATGCAGTTACTGGATCGACTGTTAAGGATGCTAAAGAACAAATAAAAAAGGATAATCTTCAAGCTCTTTCCTTTAGTACTTTACTTATGAGAGAGAACACTAGTGCTATGGAAGCTGATTTGGACGCCAGTTTGCTCAACATATCCGGTACAGCCTTCCTTGCAGAGCCGTCTTCCCCAGAATCTTCATCCCCTGTTACACGTAGCTTTTCTAGCAGTGTGCAATACAAAGGCCGTGAAATGGACGACACAAATAATCCCTGGGTAATGTCCCCTCTCCATGGCAACAGTAAAGACGAAGGAGAGGATAACTCGACGCAAGATGCGAAGGAGGCTACTCCTGTACGAAGCCCTGAAAATTCAGAGCAGCAGGTAATGTTACTACCCAATACGGAGTTGATGTTTGAATGAGTTATTGATAGAACGCAGCTATAAGTGCAACTAAGATTAATAATTTCTGCCGTAAAAATTTCAGGCGAAGGAAGATTTGAAAGGTAACGATACGGAGGATCCTGGAGAAAAGAAATCTGGAGAGTAACCTTTAGCTTCGAACATTGAATTGTTTCCGGACACACTTAATCACTACAATAACTGAGATTCCCTCTGCCAGGCAGTGGATAATAATTGTTGTGCTTTCTGTATGCAACTTATCTGAATGGCCAGTTATTGTCGAATGAAGATTATACCACCGTTTGCCACAACTGTGCTTCATATTTCATGGGAGAATCGGTCGAAGTTAATAATGAATATTTGCGCATATGAAAATTAAACCTTTCAGTAATTCAGTGAGCAATATTTTCAGTCATACAGTCTTGTCGGTCCTTTAGTTTTTCTACACCCCCTTATTTACACGTGTTGCAAATTGCAATATGGCCTTTGACATTTTGAATTAATTATATTATCCGCTTCGCTTATTCTTTTGTGAGGGAAGTAGACTTTGTAGAAATAATTGCTGAATATCCTATCCTAACCGTATAGTAAAGTTATCGCTGCGCTGGTCGTCTTTAAATCATCTTACTACTGCTGAATGCTCATATTGTATCCCAATTATTAGAGGCTTGACGAATTAAAAATCTAAGTACAGGTATTATTATTATTGAGTTACTGTTAGCGATGGTAGGATTTTATTATTACACGCGTTATGTATAATACCTAGCATAAGTAAGTAAACTAGTGCTTCTTACACGTTGAATAAGACTGCTATAAATTACCAATAAACAGTGTTAATTTTTTATATTAAGTAACCATGTGAGACGGAGGGAAGGAGGCAGGCCCTTGGAAAAAGTAATGAAATGCTCATAGAAGAGTCCTTAATCTTCGTGATTTATGTTCTGTAGCTTGGCTATGACTAACTTAGTTAGCATGATGGAAATAATTATGAACAAAAAATAAAGCTGAGTATTGTCATCATCCTCGTTCTCTAGAGTTCTTGTTTCATGTAAGGTCCCTTCTGACCTCTACATATAGCCTGTGCGGTCACATCTTCCGGGACGCGCTGTAAGTTGCGAATATGCATCGGTCTCGCAAAACTATGGGGTCTGATAGCTTGGTGAGCTTGCTTGAACT
>JAQFYD010000642.1:0-16560 GCA_034694225.1 Bourletiella hortensis | reverse complement strand
TTGTTTCTTTAGAACATCAGGCAGCTCCGCTAAGCGAATGATGGCATTTTCAGAATTAGAAACCCTCTCCGCCAGGGTCGAAATTGAACTCAAAATTGGATCTCTGAGATCCCGATCATGCTCGGCCACAGGGACCTTATCCTTTGGCTTGGTATGACGTGTCTTATGAGTCACGCTACAATAAATAAAATATAATTTGGACGTTCAAAGTAAAAAATTTTTACATGAAATCAACGGAAAATTTTCTGACAAAAATAAAACAACGCAGTAAGACGCAATGAAACGTCATTACGAAACTCCTCAAGAACAACAGTGTAAAACCGAATATTAACGTAAAATTAACTTACATATCATCTCCGTCGGACATGTTTAAACCGAAAGAAAACAGAAACGTAGAAAACCAGAAATTGAAAAACGGAAAATTATAGATGTGTAACGGACGTGGACGGTATGTCGCCTATCCCACTCAAGCATAAAATTGGAACTGAAGCTCTGGTGAGGACGGTAGTAGTGTGCAGGATGCGTAGCATAGAGACCGGCGAATCATTTTGATTTTTTCTTTTATGCTTTGAATTTATGCCTATCCCATGCAGCGTAGATGGAATACTACATGTTAATCTCCTAACCTCTAGATCGGAAGGAGGAGAAGTAAAATGTAATGTAATGGAATCCTATGTGTAAAGAGTAAGCAATTATTATTATAATCGGCACACTCCTTGTCGGGGTGATTAATTATTATTAAGAGTACTGGGTTTCAGTCATGTAAAGCGATAAGACGTATCTATTTCAAGCAGCCATAAGGGCAATCGTTTTACTTTTCTGTTCCAAGTCTAAAAGCTATCTTTTCTATCATCTGTCAATAAAAACACAAAAATCTTCTTCGATCCACTGTTTCACGAACCGGCAAAATAGTACCGTCATTTATTTTCTGCGCGTCATTTCAGTTACTTTCCATTTGTTAATGATTTGATTTTACAGGCAATATCATTTTGGCACCTCGGCAATAAGGAGTCATATTCACGACAGCGCAGCGGCTCTTCGTTGTCTGTTTTGGGCGTCCAAGGG
This sequence comes from Bourletiella hortensis, assembly GCA_034694225.1. NCBI lineage: Eukaryota > Metazoa > Arthropoda > Collembola > Symphypleona > Bourletiellidae > Bourletiella > Bourletiella hortensis. The sequence goes on along the minus strand of JAQFYD010000642.1, from coordinate 15,495 downwards.
CTCCTAAAGGGCTGGTGCGAATGCGATCAGCCAGGCTCAGCTGTTACCGATCCTTTGCGTAAATCCCACCTACATACAAGGTATGATATTTATAGGAATTAGATATTCCATTCTACTGGATTTGTCGTCAACATGGCGTGAAATTGAAATTTTAACTTCTAAATTATCACGCAAAGGTCATTGTCATCAAGTAGACGGTTCGAATTGTAAAAGCAGTGCGTTTTTTATACAGATGATAAATTACAGCGAATTTTCACATTTCACAATTGTTATTTGTCATACCGAATGACCGAGAGCGAATTGAATAACATAGGCCGTATAATAAGCTTCATATTACTGCTACTGCCACAAAGGCCATGTAGAGAGCGAAGAGCAATAGTGTGCAACGTCGAGTAAAACCTTGACTGCTTAGTTCATGTGCCCTGCGCGGTTCGCTTCTGGCAGTAACGGTTTTAACGGTTATCCATGTTCTTTGTTCGACGGCTTTCGTAGATTCTAAACCTACAAGGTGTTTCAGCGTGAAGTATCCCACTTTAAAATGGAATACCTTCCGAACGCCTGAACCAGTCGGGACGAAGAAGCAATCTTCTGGAACTACGACCTTGGGGTCAAATTGAGGTAAGCCGGTGAAAAATATCCACAGTCAAACAATGTCAAGAAACCTTTAACGTGCAGTTGTAAATACCCTGGTAGAATGTATTGCTCGAAACAAGTAGTTCATCCTTTTCCCCTTCAATCTCACCACTGGTACCGAGTTAATACTCTTCCAGAACTAACCCCGGCACCAAGTTAGGTTCACTTCGGCTTGATGCGCACGAATCATTACGGGGTGGTTCTCGAATATGTAGAGTAGTGGCTACGCTTCCATGTATATTTTATTTATTTGTAAGCGCTCTACGGCTTCCGCGATAGCGCTTGTTTTAACAAATGCATTAATTCATGATTCTAAACTAGGTTTGAGTTCAGAGCCAATTCCTGTAAAATCCAAATCAATAATAGTAGCTAATTTTTTTGTAGATAAAATGTTTAGAAGTTAGGATAAAAAAGTTGTAATCGGATGAAAGTAGTAAATTAAATATAATAATAATATAGTAAGGTTCGAGTGGCCGGTTGTCTGAGTCGAGTTGTCTGTATGATGATGTCGGTCCAGTCGTTGTAGTGTATTCTTAGTCATTTCCACATGCTCGTTCCTGTGCCAGTCGGAGTCGTAACTTGTTTTGTTGACGAACTAAATTTAGTATAACTCCCGCCATCAGCAGCCCCACGATCCCCATAGTGTACAGCATGTAGTGGTGGTCAGTCGTGGTTGGGACTTTGTCTTCTCGGCGTAGTGTCGTTAGAGCTTCAGCCAGGTCGTATTTCATTTGATGTTGAAGTTGTAGTTTTATTTGGTCCAGCATTTGGTCAGGGGAAGGAGACAGCCACTTTTCCTTCACGATGTCAACACCAAGGGATGCTGCTGGTCAGAACCTTTGGGCTTGATAGTAGGGTCCATATGCCTGCCTTGACTTGGCTCGCCAACACGATCACGATTAGTAAGGGCAATAGACGGTTCATTTTCTTTATTCTGCTGGCTATATGAATGAAGGAATGATCAGTTATCGAAATATAATAGTTTTTCTACCCACTGCAGTCTCTGATTTTCTTTCTGAGATGGACATTTCTTTCTCACTTATTATTAATTAATTATAAAAGAGTACCTGGACCAAAGTATCGGATAGGAACTTCTAGGTTACCTTTCGTCACACTATACAAAACTTTACCACCAACAAATAATAACTAAATTCAGATGAAAACTGTGATTATAATTGTGGTGCTGTTTCTGCTTCTTTTAGGGTTCAGCCGATGTTGCTGTCAGATTAATAGCTGTGAGCGAGGCTAGTCTTGCTTTAAATACTCTCTGTACTGCTTCTTCCCAGTCATCGATTGTTGATAGTTCCTCTAACTTCTCGAAGAAATTATCCGCATGCCAGTCCCAATTTTCTAGTTTAGTTCTTGATATTGCTGTTGTTGGGCAATGGAATATTGAATTGGAATATTGTCCTGTGTTGCATATCCTGCAGATTCTTCCCTCGGTAGGGTGTGGTATCCGTAGCTCTTGACCACAATGTTTTTGCCATACAGAGTACTGCCGGAACTGTGCCATCATTTTCTTCCTTTGGAGATTGCTGGCTTCTTTTAGATACCACGGCAGTTGCTCCCATCGTTTATGTAGTTCGGTATTTTGTTGAGTTGGCATATACGGTTCTTTGGGAGAAACATCGAATAGCTTGACATATTGCTCATACTTGTCGTTGTGGAGGATCATATAGTCATCATGATCTTTAAAGTGTTGCTCAATGATGTTTACGCTGATGTTGTAGTTTTTGTTGTCATCTTCCGGTAGAATTGAAATCAGCCCATCTAGTCCGAATGGAAATACTCCAAAACGAATTTGAGTCACCCAATCATATGGTAGTTGCATTGCATTCTTCTTTTCTCATCGTTTCCTGCTTCTCTGTCCAGCTGTTGGAAGCGATGAAATATGATGAATGCGTATCTGTTGCTTGGCATATTTTTCAGTTTTCCCATAAATTTTAGGCTAACTTCCAGATGACGGCTGGCGGTCTCTTTACGAATGATTGCTGTTGACAATACCGGTGATAGACCGAGAACCCGTCTAAAGTAGTTATTTTACGTTCTCCATTTCCTTTCTATAACGGTGCGCCCGCGCCCATACTGGAGATGCGTGCAACAAAATTGGCTTCACTACACTTTCAAACAATATGTAATGCGAGTGGAAATTACAAAGTTTGGTACGGTGTATTGGCTGTAGCACTTGCTGAGATACCTGTCCTGCTCTCTTTTTGGCTCTGTGAAACTGACGCCTAAACACTGATGATGATCACATTAATACCCCCACGTATACATATTCTGGCACAATTTCTAGTATCTCCTGCTTGTAACGAAAGCAAAGGCTGGACTCTAACTTTCCTCCTTTCCGAAAGACCACTATTTTTGTCTTTCCAAGGTTAACCACCAAATCCCACTCGTCGAAATATAGTTCCAGTATTTTTTCCTTCAAAGCCCCTGCGGCGGGTGCCAGGACCACTGTGTCGTCCGCAAAATGTAGCATATGCAGCCGGTCTTCGGGTGAGACTGCTATCCCCAGTGCTCCGCTCCTTCTGATTCGCCTTTCAATGTCATGGATGTACAATGAGAATAATAGGGGACTTAGGGAATCCCCTTGCAATAACCCCCGCGTTACTTCCATAGGACTAGTATAGCCCTCAGGGAGACGGACTACTGTCTGGGCTCGTGTTGGTACCCGTGGACATTATGGTCAGGAGATGGTAATTGACACTTAAGTTGCCCGAGTATATAATAATTGCCGGAGCGGGCTGTAATACAGTGCTAGTTGGAAGAATGGATCGAATTGGTTTTATTATAAAGAGTAAAGGAATATCACAGAGTTTAGTAGAACTGATACACAATAGACGGGGCGTAGGCGTTGAGAGGAGTCAATCGACTTAGAATTATTTTGTATCTTCGCCTGCAAGCGACTTTGACTTATTTTTCACTTGAGAAGCTGGACTCAGGACAAAGGGCAATGTATTTGTTGAAGGAATAAAGTGGGTGAAACGGAGGAGACCATTGGTCGTCATGGTACATTATGTGAGTTAATGTAAAAGAATAGGGATGATGACAGGAAATGGAAACTCTCAGATCTTTCCTAACAATTTTACATGTTAAACATAGGAGCCTGCCATCATCATTCATAATAATTACAATAACACCCGGAATTTCAGGCGCTGACTGTAGCAACTTAATTTTAGTTAATCAATCTCCAAGATTACATGATTTCTCTCCATGTAGGTCCCAACAGCTCGTTTGTACAGATTCTGTAGCACATTCAGGATTTTTGCACTTATCCCCAGCGAGTTGAACCTTTGCCACAGCTTACTATGTGGAATAGATGGGAACGCCCTCTGGAAGTCGATGAACAATGCATATACTCTTCTGTCTGGTTCTCTAAGATGAATCTGTACAGCTCCGGTTAGATTAAAGATTTGCTCTTGACAACTTCTCGCTTTTCTGTTACTCGCATGTTGCAGAGCTTCTTTAACCTCTTCTTCTGTTACGGGGTCATCCAGTTCACTCGTTTCTCTTGTGTCGAAGAGGATTTCTTGCTTCCTCGGTGGCATCTGGCTGGCGTAGAATTCCCGCCATCGATCTTCTTGGATTCCATTCTGTACAAAAGGCTGCTTCCTAAATTTCTTGATTTCGTTCCAGAATGTTGTTGTGTTCTTTGCTTCACGTAATTGTTGGAGTTGCAGTTGCCAGTAATTTTGCCTCTTGCTTTTTAAAACCTTTTGATATCCTATGCTAGTTGCCACATACTGGTCCCGGTAGTTTTCTCCCAATTTTCATTTTTGGCTCTCCTGAGTAATTTGTCCATAGTTTTCCGTGCCTCTCTGCATTCAGTGTCATACCACGGCTTGTATCCTGGTTGGATTCCTCTGGCTGTTAATCCCAGCTGAGTTGCTACATCTTTGATTATGGTGGGTAAAATTCTTGTCTGTTGTTGCGATCCCCTGTTGATTAACTGCCGGATCTTTTCTTGATAAGCTTCTTCAGAGTTTGCATGCCATTTGAGTTTCAGCGGCTTATTGTACTGGCTTTCTGCTTTTGTCTCCCCCAGTGTTACCACAATGGGGAAGTGGTCTGATCCTTCCACGTCAAGTACCTCAAAAGCTTGAATTTTGTCGATATGTGAGATGTTTACAAAGCACAAGTCTATCACACTGCTACATATTTTGTCACTTGATTGCACTGATTTGGACACAAATGTCAGTTCTCCTCCTTCATCACTAACGGACCTGCCCTTTAATACCATGAACCATGAAGCCGTTTGTTTCAAACATGTCTTGAATTTTCTCTCCTTTATCATTTGCGGTCAGGTCTTTGGATTTTCTGACATTGTTCCACTTTGCACTTGGTAAAATATCTTCGTCCACATCTCCGTAAACGCCAATGCGGGCATTAAAATCGCCTAAGCAGATGATCAGGTCTGTCGGGTTCAACTGTTGTAGTTTCTCAAATGCTTTTTGGAATATTGCCTTTTCGCTTGGACCGAAAGTGTCATTAAAATACACACCAACCACATATAATTTTTGCTTTGTCTTAACACATTTTTTAACTCCATTGTCAAATACCACCTTGTCTGGTCGCTTATTTTCTGAATTTCATATTCTTCTCTCTTAACTAATATGATTATCCCTCCACTCGGTCGTCCTTTTGCTCCTTTTACTGCCGGGTTCAGAATCATCTTGTACGTTGGTGTCAGATTTTTTAGCTTCATGATTCTGGGGTCTTCCTCATTTACTATCCACGTCTCGATAAGTACAATGACGTCACACTGTAGCACTCTGTTTAGATCATCAGCCGAAAATTTTAGTAGATTTGTTAGTCCTATAATATTATATGAAATAATTTGTCTTAGCCTAGTTTTTATAGTTTGTGGATTAAATTGGTGCATGGTCTTAGAACCGAAAGGGTTGGTACCCCCCACTCCCAGTCTGGCTGCTCTGCTGGCTCGTGGTGCCCGTAGGAGGAAATGCTCCCTTTTGTTCTATCTTGCCTTCCTTGTTGACTCTGTGGTAGGTCGTATTTCCATCCATGCTGAGTTCCATGATGTTGTTGCGGAATCTATACCTCGCCAGTGGATTTGCAAAGTTCTTCCAGGAAGCATCCGTTTAAACAAATGTAAATACATAATGTCCCAAATTAGGGCATTTTGAGCTAAAATGGAGGCAATTTTTTTAATTGCCTGCCGTACACACATACGTCGACAGAACATTACCAAAATTCATACACTTTATTATATTGAACCAATCTAGAATCCACTACAGCTTGGGTCACCACATCCCAGCACAAGTGCCCCATTGAGGTCAAAGTTAGAAGCAGCAAATTTCATGATTTCAAGAAGCCAAAGTTCGCGCTCAAAATTTTCGAAAATGGGTGCAGTCTAGACAAAATTGATGGCTGATTCTGGAAGCTCGTTTCAAGAGCTTTCATATGATGTATTAGTTGATGATCTTTGTTGCCTCAATGCTTCGAAATTCGACTTTAAAACAAATCCCTCAAATGTCCCAACTAAGGCTACCTGTCCCGAATTAGGGCACCAGACGGTACTTATAATTATCTTAGCCGTCATAATGCCAATCTACTCCAACCTTCAGTGTTCGGAAAAATGTTTAATCGTAAACATGCCTCACATAGTGTGTGATGCAGCATGTGACAATACCAGACCAAACCTAAGAAAACCCATCTCTTGTACACACTTCAACGTTATTTATAATATCAATAAAATTTCGTATTTGAATGAAATAAATCTGGGGGGGGGTTCACGAAGCAAAATATAAATTCCAAATTATCATTTTTTGTAAGTTGACATTTGTTTATAAAAGCCCTCCGCAGACTTTCTGGCTTAAGCATGAAGGGCGCTAAGCCCTCATCAGGACCTTCACAACTTGGGTATAAATCAACCTATATTTTATTTCTCTATTTGATCGACTCAAATGACAACTCCCACTTTTACTGTAATAATGCTAGACTAAACTTTTAGTGCTATTTAGTATTTTTCAATGCTAGTGTGAACCAACTTTCTTAATGCTAGGGAGCGAAAATTTTAATGATTGCAGTTATAATGCTAAAAAAATAGTTTTGATAGTGCCAGATGCCATAATTCCAAGGCACCTGAAAAATAAAGCCATTTAAATAAAATTCATTATAATAATTCCTTCTTAGTCGTGTAAATCTCATTTATTTTCACTCATTCCAGTGCTCAAATGCCTTGGCGGTGATTCGCTTTTACCCCTACAATCGGTCGAAAATTCTGTATTCTGATTAAAACACGAGGGAATTTTGAATTCCTCATACCATGCAGTCCAGCCACCGATAAATCTTATATTCCATAAACTAATCCAAGCATAATTAATTTTACGTTCCCTATTCCATCAATACCGTATTTTACTACAGTTTTTCTTTTTTCTAGCTAAAAAATATTCCATAATACGGAAGTTGGATGATTTGTAGGTCAAGTGTACTTGCACGAACAGAACATCGCCTTGGTCACAAGAATCGAAGTATGCAATCACGTCTGTAATAATAATCCAAACACAAGCACTGTGCAATCCGGCTGTTGGGATACAAAACATACAGCAGCTGCTATTGTTCTAAAACATTATGGTTTGGGTGCAACTTGAAAAATAACTATTTACTACTATTCGCCAGGACCCTGTGGCGGGCCCAGAATTTAGCACAAACAAGCCAGCTGAGGCCTTCAGGGGCCACATGCTTGCCCAAATGGCGTCAATAAAAAATGGCGTTGGTGTCCCATCTCTTAAAAATCTGTTGCTGTTTTTCTTTTGTTCAATTATAACTTTGGTTGCCTCAAGTTCAATTCAAGACGAAATTTGGGACCGCAAGGTTTCAATAGAAGAATTATCCTCAGGAAGCCACGCCGAGACGAGGATATACAATGGCGCTCCCGTTCCACAATCTGACGCTGTTCTGTTTATTGCATCTATTCAAGTAGTAAGTAACAAAAAGTTACAATTTCGAATTTTTTCGTGTGAAAATAAAGCAAATTCACAACTTGTTGTTATATATGAGCCCAGCAATTCTCTGCGGGCGAGCCCTACATACATTTTTGTGCTGGCAGTCTCATGGAAGAGCTAAGAATAGCGACAACTGCCCACTGCTTATACCCATTGAAGGTCTACCCAAATAATGACAAGCTTAAGTATCGAGTTCTCATAAATACGACAGATCTTGCTCAGCCCAGTCCCTTAATGGCCAGTTTCGGCATGAATGATGTTGAAATTGATGACAGGTTGAGTAAACTCCATACCTGACACCAGAATTTTTTGTATGGAAAAACCCACGGCTGTAATGCATTCTGTGACATTTTCCAGGTGGAGGGGTTCAGGAGACAAGAATCCGCATTCCTACGACTTTGCCGTTATTAAGCTTAGGTATCCACTTAAACTGAACAAAACTCAAATACCGGCTTGCCCTGGTGACTATTTATCGGAGGAGGTCAAAGTTTACGGCTGGGGAAAATATGACTGTCACAACACATCACGCCATATGCTCTACGCTGTTGTAAGCATCAAGCATCCATCTTCTACAGCGCTTCTGGGCATAAAATCGGTAATTACGGTACGGATCACTCGATCATTTTTCGTTTACTATTTTTCAGGGTAAAATCATACCAAATGCTAAATGCGAGGAGATGTTATCCAAAGCATACAAGAAAAAAATTCAGATTGGGGAGGACAAACTCTGTGCTCTATTCAAAGATCCTACCCAGAGCTCGCATCCAGCAAATGTGGATTTAGCCGACAATGGTGGGCCGCTGATTGGGAAGATGCGAGGCATTCCGCTGGAAAATGCTCTGGTAAATTAACTGACCTCCTGCATAATTACCTAGGTTTCTTGACATAACAAACAGGTTCACTACGGTGTTCTAGATAGGATTAGCTTCTTTCGCTTTCAAAGACCTGACTGAGCCTAATAACTGCGTACGAAATGACCTTCCTCAAATATTTGCAAAGGCTTCCATCGGTCGGGATTTTCTTCGGGGGAAGCCTGACAACTACGAGTGCAGAGTCTCCACAGAACCTGGGTTGCGTCCAGACATAAATCATGTCGTACTTTTGATCATTTTCTTCTGTTACAAAACCTCGAGATAGCATTGTTAGGTTTATGTGATATTTATTTCTATAATTATCTGTATGCTTTCAAATTAGTGAAATTATGCTTTGAAAAATCTGAACACAAGCATTCATAAAGATAACTTTTACAAATAGTGGCAATTCTTCTTATGTATTATACCCGAGACGAATCGTAATCGTCACTATCCTGAAGAACTAGCATCTGTAGTAGGATCAGTTTGTTCTCCAATAATACGGGGCTCGTCGACTGGTCCAACAGTGGGAACTGGTTCCGCGGGAGGAGCCGGAGGCTCTCTGTTCATAACATAAAGTCCCAAGCGTATCTGCTGCCACAAGGTAACGTCAAGGCTTATGCAAAATTGGAAGAAAGTAATGACGATAGCTCTTATTATAAATGCAACAATTATGGTTCCCCGTTCACAATCGCTCAGTTCACATCTTCCACCACCAATTCCCCCGACTTGACCCATGACAGCGCCACAGTCGAAAACTGTTTCCACAATCCCAGCTATCAAGAATACAATGGGTATCCCGCATAATGTAATTTTTAGCTGTAATAGATAGGCGAGAATGGATTTCTGCTAATTAGAGCTACTAGTGAAAAGCAAGCTATGACCATCTAGAATATTACCAGTACTCCTGCTGCAATAAGACACGCTCCTGGAAAAATTTCAAGTAGAAATGCAGGCAACATAGCTCCGAAAACTACGCCAAGTGCTCCTGCTTGGGATTCTGAAACAATGTATTAAGAAGCGTTGCAATTATCTCAAAATGATTAAGAATTAAGGCGCGGCGTCGCGTAGAATGGTACCGCTAAGGAAGAGAATATTAATGTAACGACTGTAGAACTCTACTAGGGGATAATTGGGTCGTGTGACTGGGTCGAGAGTGTAAGCTGGGTCTTTTTTCAAGATCGCATTAGCTTCAGGTATTGCTGCACCGGCTATGCTAACGCGTATGATGCCATGTACCTGAAAGAAATATTTTTGGAGACTCACTTGAAAATGCTAAATGTTTGATAATAAAAGCTGTTTTTACGAGTAAGAGGGCTCCAAAGACAATTGTTGCATATCGTATACCCCTACTTCTGCTTCCGTCAAAGCAATAGGAACACCTAAATAGACAACTTAGACACTGGTTGTCAGGAGGAAATCGCTGTTGCTGTTGCTGATATGGCGGTGGCCAACCTTGTGGCATTTGGACTACTGGTGGCGGTGCCATATTAAATTGACCTCGAGAAGGCTGAAATGATTGAGGTTCAGATGAGTATGGCGGCGGCGGTAGTGTTGGGTCCATCTCAAGTCTCAAGTGAGTCCTTATCTGTCCCTGGCGCGTTGAGATATCTATTTCTTTCAACAACAAAACAAGCTGGGATTGGGTGTTGGTTTTATTAGTGTTAGATAGATATAGATGAAGGCAAAGACCACAAGAGGTTCAAATTCGTTAGATTTGCGCCGCCTTCCAACTTTCAACGCCAATAAATCAGAAAAGTCCTTGTTTTTTGACGTTTGTTGATGATTTTCAGGCTTACCATGGAAAAATAAAGCCAAATTCGAGACTCTGCTATAATCTGTAGACCTTAGGTTTTGTTCCTTTTCCTTCCTGTTATATTCACATACTTTGAAGCGTGTTCTTCGCAATCGTTTCCAAATGGGCATTGATAACACGGAATCAAGGAGAAACTCGGGAAGTTAATAGCGCGAACATAAGGTGCTAAAACGTTTTCGACAATTATGCTTTGCTTCATGTTTTAAACTGGAAAAGTGTATAAGGACGATCATTCAGTTGCATGTGGAATTAAGACCATGTACAATCAAGTTGCGCAAGGTAGCATTTGCTAGTATATTTTCCGCTTTTATTGGACCAACAGAGCTTTGGAGAATTAAAATTGACTGCGCTTACTAGGCGTGCGTATAGTACGGATAGTTGCCACATCCACTTGTCCGCCTATTCAGCCAGCCTGCATATGCTGACAGTTTTGTATAAACAGCCGTCCCACTGTCGCAGTCACCTTAAAGCAAACGTGGTGCACATAATAGTCGTAACGTTATATGGTGGATGGTGCCATATAATGATATAATGTTACTTTCAAGTATCTCACCTTCAATAAAACTTAATAAGCCAACTTGCATTGTAAAGTTGTTCAGCGTGACAAAAAGAGGGCCGCCTGGATCGCCTACGCATGACGGGCCTAAGGCGCAGATTTGTAACCAGCCCGCCTTGGGTACCTTTTGCTTGCATACGTCATGAGAAAGAATGTTCGTTTCTGCTGTCGAAAGGTTGTCTGGGTTGGTATCGGAACGCTTTGCTCTGGAAGCATTTGACTTCACAGAGCCCCATCCAGCAAGGATGCCTTCGCCTGTGGACGATATGTAAAACAGTTTGGGGTTTAAGGTTTAGATATTAACGCGCAGCAAATTGTATCTTACCAGCTACAGCAGGAGCATCACAGGGCTGCAAGTTCGCTGGAGCTATCTTTGGACCGAATTTGAAACTTGGAGCAACACGGAGCACAGCGATGTTGTACCTTAATGTGTTTTTACTACGAAATTCATTTGCTTACATTGATCCCTGAAATTTAGATGCTATTTATTTGAAAATCACGGGAGGAAAAGGACTTACTCAAATCTTTGATGAATGATAATCTCTTTAACTTTGACTTGCTGTTGAGTTTTGGCCTTAATTGTGGTATTATGAAAGCCTGCAACGACTGACATTTCGTCCTTGTTCCTCCCAACCACGCAACGGGCCGCAGTAAGGACCCAATCGCGCTGAAGAATTGTGGCGCCACACACAGGCTGGCCATTAATCACTAACCGCGCAATGCTTGAAACTGCAACTGTCACAGCAGTGCCACCACCAGGTGACGCCAGTAGAGGAGACACATGTTCAAAAGTTCCGTTATGAGGCTGGGCCGGGATGCCCAAAATGATTGTGTAAAGCTGGTAAATGTCAACCATTTTGATTGGAGGGCCGACATGGTTGGTCTTGAAGGCAGGTCCTCTGGCGATGAACAGTGCCCTCATGTCAGCCATTTCTGGCGGGTAGCCATGGGTTCCTCCCCCAGGTCCACTAGAACCAGCCTCACGAATAAGAAAACCTGCGTCAGAGACCAGAAGCAAATCCAGAACGTAGCGCCCGCCCTTGTAGTGCCAATTCTGTGGAATTTCTTCGCGTTTGTACACGCGTAAACCTTCCACCTCTTTTAGACGGTTATACACCTGTTACAGTGTACATTTGGAGCCTTTGTGACCATTGCGAGTTAAGGGCAAGGGCTTCTTACTTGTTCTAAAGAGCCTGTGGCAGGAATGATTTGCATAGCTGCTCCAAAGCTAACGGTCTTGTTTATCAGATTCCAATCCACGTGCTGTCTTAAGTTAATAAATTGGGCTCCCGAGCCCGAACCGACGTGGGTCATTCCATGGTCACTTGTCACAATAAGGTTCACCTGCACAGTAAACTTGTTCCTGTTCGTTCACGGCCCTTTAAAATGATGCAATTAGGTGACAGAAACAAGAGAGACTGACCGTTTTGGACAGCTTAGCTTCATCCAACTTTTCCAGAACCGATCCCACAAACCCATCAAGAGACATTAGTGCCTCTTTAACTTCTTCAGAATCTGGCCCACCGTGGTGGCCAGCATGGTCAATAAAATCTACATGGACCATAACCAGTTCGAACCCTTCGACTAGCTTGGTACCCACAAGTTTGATCGTTTCACCAGCGCCGGCAGTACCACCTTCACCCCCGTAACCAACGCATGCAGTTGGTCGACTTCCATTAAATGGAACATCGCAGCGTGACCAGTGCCTTAGGAAGGTCTTCTTTCCGTGCTTCGTCGAAGTAATCCAAATTGGCTCCGATTTTTGCCACCATTTTGGAAAATACGTTGTTTTCGGATCATCAAAGTCAAACTTGGCTAGGGTGAGGTTCGTTTCATGCACATCAAACATCTGGTTGCTGAGGATTTCGTGGCTTTCTGGATACCTGAGGGCGAAATTAATACGTGATGCAGAGGCTGCAGGCCAAAGCTGTTTAATGTTCGTTGAGTATTGGCTGCTGCTTACAGTCCGGTACTCAGAGTTTGCCAATTCGGATACGAAAGTGCAGGGAAAATGGTTTCCACCCATTCTGCCTTCACACCTTCAGACAAGAGTCGTCGGAATGCTGGCAAATCGGCCTTATATCTGTCGACATAGTCCCAGCGTCCTCTGCTCCGAAAAAATATGAGGTTATGTTAACATTTCATATGTTCCTGAGGCTAGACTTACCCATCCACCATAATAACGGCCAGCTGAGTCTTCGAACCATGTGAATGTCCATACTTGGGGGCGGAATCTGCAACAGCTGTCAGTGGATGCAGAAGCAGAAGCGCAGAGGTTAACTGTGATATGCTCCACTGCATTTTACGACGCCGCCATGAACACAGTGACGGTCACATGCTGAGTTTTCTCATTGTTTCCTATTGCTTTGCAACATCACGCTTAAGCTATTCTGTCAAACATTTAGAGAGTATAACTTCTAAACAAAACTAACAAAACACGTTATGATGTAATCGTCAGTAGAAAGTGGCTTATTTTTCAACTTCCTTAGCTTCATGCTTTAGCGATCTCATCTTGCCATGTCTTGTTGTTGGCAAGAGTGTGATGTCGGGTTACTTGTTCGAGCTTAGAGCTGAGCCATTTAGTAAAAACGGATGACAATCGGAAGACCTGAGATCTTTTATCATCTGCGAATGAAGGCTGCTGACGATGACACGTGAGCGTCCTTAGATATATACTGTGTGCTTTTCATTACGCAGTGATGATACAGACGGAGCCACATGTTTTCGGCCGCAAAGATGCCATCGTACACGATAATGCAACGCACCATCACGGCGGCACAGGTACATTATTGTACTGAAGCTCCGTAGTGGCTATTACTGATTGACTTGCATACGTACTGGAATTTTATTTAACCCTCCTCCGTGCATTCGCAATCGTCCCCTATGACATAACGCCTCTAAACAGATTCAAACATTCTCTATAGGCTACATCATGATTTCGTATGAATATTTATCGAGGAGGCCCTCACTCGCCCTAGAAGACGGAAGACGTTATGCTTTCGCATGCCAATGCCATGCATCTTTTCGCATGTTTCAGCTTGGAAAGGGAAGTAATGTCTCCATGGTCAAAGTAACCAGGCTGTTAGTTTTGAAAATAAAGCCAACTGATTTTGAAAACTTTCAATGGGCTGAATTCAGTTGCCTCCGTCCTCCAGTCCTCCCCAAAGCCAAACCACGGAGAGCTGGCGCTGCCGCGAGAGATACTGTAAATACTGTTCTCGCCATTAGGAGCGAGGTCAGAACCGAGAACATCGTTGCTTTAAAAATCACTGAAGCACTCTCAGAGAGAAGAATTTACACTCATTTTCGTATCATGGCGGAATCCTATGGTGGCATACTATTAATGGCCCTGGCTACCACCACATTCCTTGGAACGGCAACTGCGCTTGAACCAAATAACACTCTATTGTGTTACAGGTGCTATGATAGTCACGGTGATGTTTACAATGATAAGTCTGATCCAAAATGCGTATCTGGTATGATGGACGATTCTTATCTGACACAACAAGAAGGCGACCCTCCAGGATTGTTGCCAGGTACCTCCCAAGTTTTATAAAATACACAAGAGCTATTTCAGGGAGGATCATCTTCCTGCTTGTATTTCATTGCAGCGAGAAAAAATGCAAAACAAGGCTCAGAAAGGGAAGTGTGCGAAACGTTTCACACTATCAACAGAGAAACTAAAAAGACTTTGAGCATAATCCGTCGAAAGGTTAAATGGGATGAGTCACTTGGATGCAGGAAAGACGGGGATATGTTTTCCACTGCTGACATATGCACGTGCAATACAGATAAATGTAACAAGGATCCAATTAAGCCCTCTTCTGGTACTAGTGGGGTGTCGCGGAGGCGTGTGACGGCGGCTTTAATGATACTCACTAGCTTCTCCACGTTCCTGCTAAACAATCACCATACAGCCGAAGCTGCCTAACCGAAATCCAAATAAATATTTAGTAGCCTCGCCTCAAGGATCCACATTCCAAATAATAGCATCTTGTGTAGAAGCTAGGATTATTGTACCAAAATCTCAGCAATTAAAACGCCCGAGTGTATTCATATTATTTTACGAAAACCGCGGCTTTCACCGAAACCAAAGCTCATTTTAGCATGAAAATTATATTTTCGGGTAAGATGACATTAATTGCGATCTCCTCCTTCCTCCAGCTCGCAAGCATGCGTTGAAAATCACAATCGCACATATCTGGTTCAGGCAGGGATAAAACCTTTAAGTGCAATGGCACTTCGCCTTATCGATTATTTATGCTATAAACAGTACGAACAGCATTCATCAGTCTCCAGGAGAATTCTTCTGTGAAGTAGACTCAGTTTTTACCCCAGTAACAGTTGTTTTCCGGACTGGTTCAGCAGGAGGAATAATTGATTCTGGCGGAGGAGCCTGGGGCTGTCTAATCGTATTCGTAGCATAAAGTCCTAGTCGTATCTGCTGCCACAAGGTCACATCAACGCAGGGAATGAAATTATAAAAAATAAGGATTGCGATTACCTTTCGATTAGAATACCTTGGTTTTCGGATATTTCTAATACAGATTGTGATTTTTTCGCAGTTCAAATACGAATTTCGATATAGATTTCGATTTTTTTTGTACAATGGCAATATTATTATGAGCGGAAAGCAATAATTTAATTAGGACACTTGCAATACCCAAATTC
>JAQFYD010000641.1:0-16560 GCA_034694225.1 Bourletiella hortensis | reverse complement strand
AGGAAATATATGTCCGTTTCCATTACCCTTCTTCCCTCCCGAAATGGAATCAAGTTACCCTTATTATTATACCGGAAGGCGTAAGCAACCAGATGTTGAAAGCACAAGCATCGTGATGATGACCATGTCATGAAACAGAGAGGAAATCCCCGCCTTAAGCAATTTCAGCCAAAAACGAGCACATGTCATGCCGCTACTGGATAGAATTATTCTTCCCGCATACAACAGAAAAAGAAAAAAATCAATACCAACAATTCTTAAAGGGCGTTGCAGAAGTATATGTAGTCAGGAAGCAAAGAATGTGAGAGAGAATGTGTGTGGCATTTACTGATTTAACATGCAAAATGTTAACATGAGTCAATGCACGATTCTGGAATATTTTTCTTGTTGTTTGTCCCTGTCCTTTGTACTATAGGGCTCTTTAAAAGCTCTTTAAGAAACCACATGACATTCGCTCGCCTCAAATCAGCTGGAGCTCTTCATCTTATGATGAAAGACACCTACACAGAATCTTTATTAAGCTTGACTCATCATCATTATCCGAGCTGGATAGCAAGTGCTTGATTGTTATGGGGCTTCAAACGTGGGAACACGAAATCCCTTTGTAATCATTCTGCCTCATCTCGTCAGTCACTTGAGTTGTTGTTGTTGTTGTTGAACTTTTGGAAGGAAATCATAAATAGTGCGTTCCAACTCAGATACTTCAAGCTGACTTGACTATGTTTCGAAGCGCTGTACGCACAGTGGCTTACTGCTACATTATAGAATGATTTTTGATAACTTTATGTAAGCAGACAATGCTAAACACATAGCAGCTATAGAACATCCGAATAATTATAATTCTGCATTCATCATCCTTACCTTTTCATTAGGCTTTGTGCATGAGCTACAATCCACCATTTTTCATCTACTTGTTCCAAAAATTTCCTAGAATTATTTCCAAATTGTTTTCCAATGGCACACTTATAAACCCTGCCTTGTTGTTTTGAAAAAAATCTGATGATGATCCGTCAGAAAAAGTTTCCCCCGCGTGAGCATAGACGAGGAATTAATTCAATACAGTGGCATGCGCAATTATTTCACTCACAGACACACATACACACACTTTCGCAAATTAATCTTCTTCTGACTTTTATCAGAATTGAAACGAACTCTGTGAAGGCTCTAAATCCTAGCCAAATGGATCGATTATTTGCATTTATTGATCACTGGAGAATTGCGAGGGTAAGAGCTCCGAGTGCACCATCACTATTGGCTTCTTCTTCTTCTCAATTAGTTCCTCAGACTTGACGGCTCTTGTGACTTGTTGTTGGTGTACTGATAATTGAGACTTGCGTCAATTTTTTTTCATAAATTTCATACAACTCCTAGGAGAAGAAGGGAATCTGTATTGCTGGAGGAAAGAAGAATGAGAAAAACTTGGATAATTTTAGACAGGAGAACACATGGGTAATTGTAGAGTGCTTGACAGGAGTTGGTTAGTATGCTGCTGCACCTCTGAAGCGCAACCCAGTACTGAGCCCCTCATAAAGACATCCTCTGTATTGAATGAGGTACGCGAACGAGACATGGGGAACTTACTTTTCGACTCGAGTACTACTGCCTACTGAGGAACATATACGATACTGCTCTCTCAAAACTAAAACCCTAGCGTACCTTTTATACCATGGCAAAGGGTCTACTAGTTATCAACTACCATAAGAATAGATGCATGGCGTGTGTATTTGCTCCGGCTACCACTACTACTATTATTTCTACTACAGTTGTTCATTTAAAATACAGGCTTATACTATGCTTCCCTGACTTGAGTTCTCATATAATACAAGGAACATCTCATGGTTCCTGCACTTCTTTTTAATACTTTTAGTTCAGCTTGCTTGGTCTGACTGAATGATGGTGTGTTCATCTTGGTTGCAGTAGCATTGCAATCAAGTCTGCAGTGTGTGCATATTTAATCGGGTATGTACCTCCAATGAAAGTCTCCAGAAAGAGCACACGCACGTAGCCTCCTTTTCATCATACATGAAACTTTTCTCCAGTACTTTTCTACTACTTGCTTATTATTCAGAATGGTTGTTCTTCCGTCCATAGAGGCAGGTCCGGTATAATATTCCAATGTTTTCCCCTTTTGAAAACGATCATCAGACGAAGGGTTGTTTACCGCACAGACATACAAAAACATGTCATAATATACTATACGACTTGTACATACCATAAAAATATCATAGCTACTCAAAAGAAACAGCAACATGCTCAGGAAATATTAAAACTCCTGGAAAAGTAGCTCTATAGCACATGAGAATGGAGCCCGGCACTGCGTTCATACAGTCCGTTTTGCAGCAGTAGAAGGTGTTGTTCACGATTGAATTCGAAAAGCTATAGGATTGGTCGTGAGGTAAAACAAAGTTTTGCACGTCTATAACCTCCAATGGATTTTCTCGTAAGAATTGCAATGTTTCGGGGACTTTGATCATTTCCGCTAGCACATGGACGCGATTTCCTGTCGTTCATTCCCGTCATTCATTATTAGTACAGTACAACCCATTTGCGTAAGAATTTGCACTGAAGGCATAAAAAATTCTGGCTCATATAGGATCTTTATGGGAATGAGAACAAGGTTGGTACACAATAGTAGTTTTATATCTGTCAATTCCCTCTCCTGCACATTTCCTCTGAATCTTATGTCCTTATGGGCTCAAGTGATAATTATTATACTAATGGCGATGCTGGCTGCAATGAACTACCTTTCTGTCAAGAAATAACTTAAATTTTCCATGTTTCTTCCATGGCCTTTGTGTACTTGCCGCAACGCTAAGGCACGACTATGATTCTGTTCCGTAGCTACATACTGGGCTCTCATTTTCTTGAGAAATAAATAATTCGTCCTTCAGAGGGATGCTGCTGTAGGTTTAGCATAGTTCTTTAGAAATTACATGGAAATTTTATGGGTCTCAGTAGTACTGGAAAGGGCCAGGTGACGAAGGACGGATGTAATTTTAGTCATGGTATGAACATTGTTTCGCTTTACCTGCGCCTGCAACCTAACAGCGGCCAGCGGCTCCCTGCACAAAAAACTCTATTTACCTTGAAAGGTGTGACATGTATTGAAGGCTATTTTCTACACAATGAAGGGCTATTTTTCTGCTTGCATTACCCAACATTATGCCTAGTTTGTCAAGAGATGACATTTGTATTGTATGCAAGATGGTCCATAATATGCACACTTTTGGACACGAAGACTCTTTACCGTCAGCAATGTACTTCTGAATTGACGTTGCTATCCTTGGCACTGAAATGGCCTCATGATTCATGTAAACTCCAAGCGGGAAAAACGGGCTGAGTATAGTAAACTTCGAATTCGAACACAAATACTCGGGGACTCAGGGATCTCGAATCGAGAAAAGTATTATGTAAAGTAAACTCTGTGATCTGCCTTAATTTACCGAATAATTAGTATTCTGTTCATATTTATGACACATGAGGGAATGGATATTGTTCTAATTTGAAAAACTAGTCAAGGAACCAAGTTGAAGTGATTTGGGTTGTTATACAAGTTGCTGGCGAACTCAACTTTGGAAGTGTTTTTTTAGTATGTGTTGTATAATAGCAAGGTGGAATCGTTAAATTATTACTAGAATAAGTTTCTTGCACCATTGAAGGCGTTCATTTAAGTAAGAAATAGAAGAAATACGATGCATAGACAGAAAGTCTTCAAGCTGTACAAGACGATACTTCGATTACATAGAGCACTACCAAAGGAACTAAAAGAACTTGGAGATCAGTACGTGAGAGATGAATTTAAAAGACATAAAGGAATAGCTCCAGAACATGTCGCACCGTTTATGATGGAGTGGTCGGTAAGTCTCTGATCTATAAGATTTCGGTTTTTTGTATGTTCAACTAAGTTATTTCAGTCATCAGTCATCGATCTCTATAGTTACTGCCGCCTTAATAAGAAATGAGCCCAGGAATTCCTGTATGAACCAATAGTTTACTATACATGGGTTCAGATGGGCCAAAATGTTACTGGCGTTGATGTTTAAATTGTATATAAAAGGACAGGATACTGAGCTTTGGAAAATATCGTAAGAGCTTTAATGGAATAGAACTAATAACTGGGATTATTTTGTTGCTTTGATAGAATTACTGCGTGACCCTTGCGGAGCAAGTGGGCGTCCGTGGTCCGAAGACAGCTAAGCCGCTTGGAAGGCCTCTAAAATATGATGACCTGGATAAATTCGAAGGTCAACAAATATACCAACTGTATGAGCTAAAACAAGCAATTGAAGGAGAACCGGATGATGCTGCACATAAACAAAAAAATCCAAAAGGAGAAACTTAACGAAAGTTTTCTTTTAGGCTTTATTATTATTATTTTGAAGAGCTTTAATAATTGTGCACATTACTGTGGAAAATAGTTGACGAGTAAAATAATTTAGCTATACAACAAACAACATCATCTGAATGTTTATTCGTTCATATTTTGTTGAGAATTTTTAGAGAGTTTTATTATTAGTTATTGGTGAAGTTTGAACATCATTCATGATATATTCTCATTATCATAAAGTTTCTGTATACTAGATGCGTTAAAAGTTCTCGCCTAGCCCACTTGAGGTGTATTTAAAATTTTACAATGCATAGACACCGCATACAGGCAGTAGTTATGACTGATAGATATATGTTGTTATACTGCTAATCTAAAATATTGCTATTGTGAAATCGCTGTCATTGACTCACAGTGTCAATTACTGGAAAAAGCACGATGAAGGGTCCCAAGAAGTCAATATTCTAAAGTATTTATATCAGTATGGTTAAGATGAAAGATACATTTTTAAATATGGAACCATGTTCGGCTTTTAGTAGCCAAGACCGATATTTAAAAAATACTTTGGCTTATTTGTAGGGACGAATACAAATATACTAAACTTGTTGTTGCGTAAAAGTTTATATAATCTAATATATTTGTCAGTTTGTGGAATATATTTGTGTAATAGAGGTATAAAGGACATGCGTGCGAACAATTTGCAGCCTGATCACAGTTTACGATTCTTATGGCAATGAGTAAATATTAGTAATGGTGCTAACATATAACTCCTGCGATTCTTAACTAGCGTGTACTCTACATGTATGTATATATCTTACAAAAAAACTGGCAAAGCATTCCTTCTATTAATTTAGTGCGCCTCACATGTACCCTATGTAAAAGTATTGCTATTGTTCTGTTTTTCTTGTTGGTTTTCATTCCTGGTTAAGTCTTTGAGCAAGAAATTCTGAAATGCGGTTCTGCAGCTCAAAATTGGGGGTGAGTGTTAAGCTTCCGAGTTCCATATTCGTGAGAGGACTGGTGGTTTTTCCGGTTAGGAACCATTCTGTGATCGCTGCTCGTTCATATGTGTGTCCATCTGCATTAGAAGACGAAAGTTAGGACCTACTGTGGAACCGGAGGGACTACTACAAGACTTACCTCCAGTAGTCACTGGTTCCACCATGATATCGTGAGTAATAGGACAAAAGTATTCCACAGGAGCGGCAATAGTGATTGAACGAGCTACATTTTTCTTCTTTCCACTCACTCCCAACGTCTTGAGCCATTTGAGTTCTGTCAAAACTTGCTTCCTCACATTTTCTTCCTCTGTCAAGAATATATAATGATGGCTAAGCACACATTTCTCTTCATTTTAATGCATAAAGAAGGCTCCGTATAGTCAGGGATTAATGACTGGTACCTTATACCTTACCTATATTTAATGTACTGATCAGCTCTGCCTCATTTAACTTGATTAGCTTCTCTCCGACAATTTCACTCGACTCGAACACATGACCCAAATCACCAAGTCCAATTTCAGCCAACCAATTTACAACGTCCTCGGTTGTCCATTTTGCAATCATGTTTTCGATCGCTAAATTTTCCACTCCAGCTGCTTCGCAAGCGACAGACTCATGAAGTTGCCACACTTTCACGGTGTGATCGCTTGAGCCTGTGTTACATATACATACAGTTGAGAACCGAAATTTTGTCTAAACAAGCAACACACATTTCCCTAGCATCTGGCTTACATGAGGCAATGAGAGCTCCATTAGCAGAAAAGGCACAGCTTGTGACATACCGATCATGACCCTCCATCACTTGAATGCAAATCCCAGAGCTCTGTGGATTCATTAAGGACGCATCCATCAGGATCAAGTTAAAATGACATAAAATTGAAAGGCATTATCATTACGAAAGTGGCATACCACATCCCACAGACGGACAGTTTTATCACCAGCTGCTGATGCTAACAGTTTCCCCGATGGAGCGAAAACAACAGACATTACGTTGTCAGTCCCGTGATCCGTGAAAGTCTGCCATAAAGTAAAGCTGGCTGACGCATCTTGATCGATAGTCACCTGCCAAATTTTAATGAGGGCGTCGTTTCCTCCAGACGCAAGCAGTAGTCGGTGCTGACCACGGCTATGTCCCAAACCTAATCACCGCAATTGACGTCATCATATATTCATCATGCATTGCTATTAAAAGTCTATTTCAGGTAAGCTTACTACCATATTGTAAGTTGCGCATATTTATGATTACCTTTGGGTGAGAAGTCGCAACACGTGACCCCGAGCTCGTGAGCTTCCTGTGAGATCAGCTCCGCTGATGTGGTGTCATCCCTACAGTCCCAAAGCTTCAGGTTGCCATTAAAACAACCAGTGACTACAAATTGTCCGTCAGGGGAAAATGATGCAGCATAAATAGCAGCTTCGTGTCCTTCGAATTGCCTATTCACACAACAAAAATAACATAATATTGAAAACATATTGACAGCTTTGCGTATCCATTGTGTTGATTTGTCCTCACTTGATAAGGCTTTCGGATTTAACTTTCCACAAAGAGGCTTTCTCGTCATCACCTGCTGCGATTAGCAGAGTACCGTCTGGCGAAAACCGGCAAACGCGCAATGCTCCACCACTTGGATGGTACACACCACCGATTCGTTCTGAGTTCTGCAAACAAAAGGACGAAAATCAGGAACTCCACCTTCAGACAACTGTAAATGTAGATTATCTATAGCTATACTGAAACACTCACGGTAATGTTGACGAAACTGACAGTGCCGTCCGAAGACGCCGAAGCTAAAATTTCCAGCTGCGGCGCATAGGCAACACTATTAACGGCATATTTGTGGGAACAGATTGAGGCGATGTCGATCTCCTCCGTCGTATCCAGATCCCACGCGAAGACACATTTGGAACTGCTGTAGCATTGAAACCAATCAACGAAAACCCAATTCAAGCTCATGCCACAAGCATTACAAACAGATACCCTGTTAGTCGAGCATATAACAATTTGCCCAGCAACCATTTTCATCCCCAGCAAGACAGAAAGTCTTAAGAACAAGACATCCATCATGCAATTATCATGAACAGCTAGTAGAAAGCTCAAAGAAAATTAGTTCAATGAAAGAATTAGTGATAGATGTTATCATGCACATTAAAGCTGGCAACATGGTTAAAATTAATTACACCAGCCCCACAAATGAATGCAAAAAACTTCGACACAGCAACATGCTTCATACAGCAGCAATAGATTAATACGAAATTACTATACCTTGCAGCAGCTACAACAATGGAACTGCCGATAATAAGGCATGAGTTGAAATCAACTTTTGGCACACTGAATGACGCTTTCACAGAAACTCCCTCCTTCTCTTGAAGCATCCTGGACTTACACAATTTCTCATACTGTGGCCACATTTCCTCCGTGGTTAAGGTGTATTCATTGTTGGAACCCTTCAGCTCTTCATCAATACTAACAGTGCCACTCAAGTTCCACAGGATTACTTTCTTGTCATTTGACCCTGTATACACAAACAAACCAATTAAAACATGATTCCCAAGACTCCATGATCAGCAGGTATTCTGAAGTTACCTGAAGCGAGTAGACGGCCATCGGACGAGAAGGCACACGAAGTGACGTACCTGTCATGTCCTTCCAAAACCTTTACGCACTTTCCACTTAACTGAAATGTAATAGTATAAATTTTAAGACGGTTGCCATGGGGACTACAACCAATTATACTCATCGATTCCAAACTTACATCCCATAGCCGCACGGTCTTGTCACCCGATGCAGAAGCTATAAGTCCAGCCGTAGTGCTGATCCTGACACACATCACAGATGCGGAATGGCCTTCAAGGACCCTGAGCATTTCAATATCGTAGTCAATCCCCAGCGTCACGTTCCACAGTTTGACTGAATGATCTTGACCACAGGTCGCCATAAGGCATAATTTTCCAACTCCACCATCACCTGAAATGAATTCACAACAATTTACTCACCTCGTACTACTATTCGAATCGCACAACCATTCGAAACAGCAGAAGCACTCAAAATTCTAAAATGCCCTTGCACAACTTACTGCTGACAAGAGAAGGTGCAAATGAAATACAACAAATTCCAAGATCATGAGCATCATCAACAGTCGCTAATGGTTTATTATGAGTCGCAGCTCCATCCCAAAGGTTGAGGAAACCAGCGCTACATCCGCTAACTAAGTAGCTTTCATCTGGAGCGAAGCTCGCCGCATAGACAGCCTCTTCGTGACCCACCAAAGTTCTGCAACATTTTCAATCCATTCTCATTCCCATTCCTGTACAGTATAATTTACACAAAATAAATACTTGTCCATACCCCTGTAAATTTTTCGTTGAGACATCCCATAAATTCACAGCTCCGCAATCCCCCGCTGTCAATAGGAGTGTTGATCTTGCAGAAAAGTTACACACACGCACTGCCGAATTTCCAGGCTGGACAAAACTCCCCAACTTCTCTCCCGTCTGTAATGCAACAACAATAGTATAAGTATCCATAGCAATTCCCAAACTTTGCCACATCGATAACCCACACGATTACTTACTGTCACATCCCAAAGGATCGTTGTCCCATCAACGGAAGCAGTTGCCAAAATAGTTCCGTAGGGAGAAAAGTCTACACATGTTACTCCATACTTATGATCCTTCAAAGGCGAGAACGGTGTCTGCACATATCCACTGTCTTTTTCCCATTTCCAAACGGCAGCACTTTTGTCACTGTAATCCAACAAATAATTATACATCAACAACAAAATTTCAAATGACCATCCACATGCTTCGATGTCTCATGCATTCATTTCCTCTTCCAAGTCCACACGATGCAACTAACCTGGAGCATGTTGCCAGGGTGAAATTTCTTCCAAAAACCACACTATTCACATCGCTCCGATGATTCGTCAACGTCTGGAGCTTACTAACTGATGACAGATCCCAACTCATCCCTGTCCGGCCAAGTTTTACTAATGATTCCCAATTGTCAACTTTGGGTTTCTTCTTACACCTGCAACTAATTCGCCGCCCCATACTTACTTTCCTTGTTAGCGGAATTTTGACCAAATTTTCAAAATCTCGGTTGTCACAAAAATCAGCTGTAGCTGTGGTGCATACAGAGCAGTAGCAACATGTCACGTCGGAGGTGCTGTTTACATTATTTACAATCACTCCCACTGATGATGGCAAAGCACTAGTATTATAACCCCCGTGATTTGGAGTAATAAACATTTAGCAGTCAGCTGACGACAGACACTCACAAGTGCAAACCAATGTTATTACAGCTATTATCAATGTTGTTTAAATTCCATTCAGTTTCATCCATCGCACAAACAATATGAGCGTCCATTAACCACCATAGCTACTTCTTCTAACTCTTAAATCAGAGCTCACAAAAAAGTTAGATCTGTGTATACAAGAACTATCGTAACTTCCTTGATTTCATTAGCCGTCTTGTGTTATTAAATGGAAGGAACACTTTTTATGACAAGATTTCTATAATATTTACACCAAGTTAGTTTACCCGCCCTGGGTAAGGTGATCTTATTATAGGAAGTACACAGACGGACACAAGTTACATTTCATAGCCACCTCACATTGGCCCTAATGCTACTGCACTGAAACTCCGTCGTTCACTTCCACAGCTCTCTGTCCCATGGCTCATTCTAATATGCTATCTTTGACAAGGGCAATAAACAATTTCTGCCCAATAATTTCCGGGTGGCACTCATTAGTAACTGAGTATATATAATTTATGCCTAATTTCCACATTAGTCACGATGGAAGGTCAGGAGGATACTTTGTATTAAATGCATATAGTTGCACGAGTAGAAGCAAGCACACGGTGAAAGTAAGGGAAAGGCGCTCTTCCTCTTCTCTGCCCGAATTCTCTGTCTTGTATGAAGAGATCGGGAGAAAGCTGAGTAGCTTTTATAAGCTCTCTTCCCTTCCGCTTTTCTCGGTCCAAACAACGCGTTTTGTGCTACAGGATACAGGATACAGACAGCTGAGGAAAAGCGGGCATCTATAGCATTTGCGTGTAAGTTTGCTGTGTGATGTGCTGGAGCCTACTCTGGCTGTGGTTATCGTTTAAAAGGCCTTCTTCATACCTTGCTGATCAATGTTTAGTTAGATTCTAGTTCAAAGTCAATATGAGGGTAATATAGACATAAATAATGTGAAAATGTTCCATTGAAGCTCTTAAGTAGCCATTTATATTGAGTGAGTCATGGAATTTCTAAAGGGGTTGCTTGAAACAACCTTCATTTTAGTTTCAATTTAAGACATGGGAAAGCTTTCATGGCTGTGCATGCTTTCTCCAAACTATTAGCTATGATTCGAATAAATGGATTCAGAATTACGTGAAAATATTGATGCCTAGGTCATTATTGCGTGTGACAGGCTGGCTGCGTACGAAAAATTTGGACGAGATAAGACAAACGAATGATATGGTATCATAATGACCTCTATAATGATTGCCAAATTTTTTCCTGCAGTATGAAATTGTAGTATTTTTGACAAATAATAACATGATGATGGAAGTATTGTCATATTAATTTGCCACATGAGTGACGGGAAATGCCGGAAAAGTCATAACACGTTATTACATTTAATCATATTCCATGCTGCTATCAACTCTAGGGAATTATGGGGAAATAATGCTATTAGTCTTTCATCAGACCGCTATAGTTTTTTGTTTCATCATGAAGGGTTGGTCGTTTACAGTGCTGAGCCTCATCGCTTCTCGGATAAACATGGCAGAAGGCAATAGGGAATACATTGATACTTTCGTGGTAGGACTTTGGTGAGAAATTATTAATTCTGTGGTGACGCCAAAGGAGTCAGGAGGGCGGTTATAATGAATAGCCATGGTGGCTGCTGTAGCCAGTCGAGGCAGATATTATTCAGTTCATATTTATGCAAAGTTGATAGAAGAAAAGTAAAATAAAGTTTGCGTATCTACTTGGAAGTTTTTACTGCTGGTTGACTCCCTCATCAAACTGTACGCTTGTTATTATTTAGGAACAACTACGGAATCAGTGGAGCAGCTTGAGACTGACTTTCTCGTTCAATAGGATTCACACGGTGTGCTATTTTGAAAAGCCAGCTACTATTATATGCGTGTTTATGCTGACGACTCACTCACGCTTTCACAGCTCATTTGCGGTGATGGGATTACGAGAGTGTGAATTCTACTGGAGAATTTTATATGCATGAAAAGTGTATTCACTTTCTATCGCGCTCTCTCTCTCTCTCTTCTTTACTCTTTCCTAGATATGTTCACATATTGTCTTTCGTTTGATGTTACCGCTAACATTCATAGGTTACTTTGGGAGCACTGTATAACCTCAGAGTGATAGGAATTGTTTGCTGTACTGACGATGATTATGACGATGATGCAAACTGGATTTACTTTCCTGTGACTACAATCATGGTCTTGGTGGCTAAGAATAGACCGAAGAAGGACCATGCTTATGCAAATGATAGATCCTCCAGTTGGAACTCATTTTAGTGGGCATCCCATGTCGAGAAGGAAGATGGTTTTCACCGTAATCTCCTCTTTCACTCACTTCCCTTTATGCATGGTCCCCAACAGATTGACTTTCTCAAGTGTCTGAACCGGCAAGAATACATAACTAGTTTGGATGACGAAGTCGAAGGTGACGTCAAAGGGTTCACAATCGGGTCAAAAACTGTCTCATTTTCCAATTCTGTTGGCAATATTCTTTGAAAGGGCATCTATTTCTTGTCACTCGTGTTGCCCATGCTGGGACTCTTACTTGTAACTTCCTACGAATTCACGCGAATGATGTGACGTTTTCGACAGCACCGGCACTGTGCATGACAGAGAGGGGAATATAGTTACGTACGTACTTCCTGCATACGTCAGACTTGGTCTTGTTTTAAAGTCCAGTGGAAGAGTGAAAGTTGTGAAGAGAAATTTGAAAATTTTCTAGGAAAGCATGCACGCTTTCATCATGATAACATGATAAGCTAGAGTACAGATGCGTCTGAATAGAAGCAAGGAAGTGTACCCTGTGTATAAGATGTAGGAAAGTATTGATTTGCAAAGTTTATTTTTTGTTGACGTTACTCGTTCCCCCTTGCATGGTAGTGCTAGTATGTGGTAGTAATAATAGAAGCGGCAATGTGTCTAAATATTTGCTACACCAGAGTACAACAAAACTGGCGAAATTTTGTTAGCATCCACCGGAGGGCTGTTTTTCGTCCGTATATTTAGGCTCTTGTTATTACCTCAGTCTTAATTTATGTCAAGGCTTTCGTTTGGCTTTGCTTGAGTGGAACTCGATGGAGCTCCTTCTCTCCTACAGACGGATTTCCAATTCCTCCATCAGCGAGCGTTTTTCCTCAATAATGCAATTGAATTCACATTTCCTTGCAGTAATTGCACAGCTGTGTGTGGAATAGCTTTTTCATATTACGTGCTGTAGTGCTGATAGACGAAGCGGAATATTTCAGCTGATAATAGCCACGGTTTGTTAATACACAAGATTTACTAGCTAGCTTCAGTCTTTCAAGCGAACTGCGGACCAAATTTCCCTTCACTCTTCTTCCCTTTGTACTGATGACTGAGTAAAAAAAAAAGGACTTCACTCGTACGAATGCCTAATTTACTCAACGAAAAACGCGGTGGATAAGAAAACTGTGGAATTAGGAGCTGTCATGAAGTACTTAAATTTGATGAGCTTTGTAAGCTCTTCTAGCTAAATCTCATTACTCCGTCAATGATGAAATACTAACCACAAGTAGTTTGAAATCATGAAGAATTCAGACTTCAAGTGCTGTTTAATTACGGAAGTCTTTTGAAAAATGGTGGAACGGTGTTACAATTCGAGCATAGGCAGGCATGCGATATTCGCAATTCACTCCAGTCGTTAAAGCTTGAAAAAGAAGCGAGGAATTAAAGAAGACTATTTCATTCTTTACGCAAGATTTGACATCATTTCCTCCCGTGCGATGAAAAAAATGTGGTTGGTATGTCAATATGCGATTCACTAGGTTGTAAGGAATGCCACCACTTTCAACCCCTGTCCCATGGGATATTGGCAAACCCGAGTGCTTTTGGGATCATAATAATAAAATTCACAAATAGAGTCTATAAAAACGACACATTGGGACCGCGGTCTAGCAACAATTTTGTGCGCAGAAGGTGAATTAACAAGGCCTGAAGCTTGTCAAAAATAAAGAAGCCGTGCCAAGTCTACATGATTTTGTGACAAGTTATAAAATTTGGTTTATTTGTGTTTGTACACACGACAAGCACTAGTGAAATCCTTAAGGCTTGTACTAAATAATAAAGCAACACCGCCATAGCCAGAAGTCCTAAGTATACGATAGAGTTATAGCCCACACAAAGAATAAGACATGTTAGACACATTTATACGTTTAAGATGGCCATGTCGTTGGATTCATTGCGTCAGGAAAGACGTGATGAAAACAAGTACACGCGACAGGAATGGCAATGACATAAGAAAACGTTACATCACGAAATAAAATCATAGAATGAAGTCATCATGTGCCATATTATGTAACTTCTCACCATATCTTGCCGAAAGAGCCGTCAGTTCTAGATAACTGATCATCGCTACATTTTTGCAGAAAATGTCATGGGTTTGACTCGTTCTAAAAGCCTTTCATGAGACGTTCAATTACACTTTACGTGGGAAAGCGGTGACAGTTACGAAGTTTGTAATGCAATGACTCTGTTCGAAGTAAAGGTCTACTTGGAATTTCATCAGCAGCAGCATCACTGCCAATTCCTCAAGACAGGGAGCACGTGTTTCTGAAGGCAGAAGGAGGATAGGAGGATAAAGGATAGAAAGAATGGGTACTGCATGATGTCAGTATTTTACAATAGTAGAAGCTTCAAAAGCGAGAGAGAAACAGAGAGAGAGGGAGAAAAAAAATTATGTCGACAGAAACGGGGGCACGAGGGAGCAATGATGAGCGTCATCG
This sequence comes from Bourletiella hortensis, assembly GCA_034694225.1. Taxonomy (NCBI): domain Eukaryota; kingdom Metazoa; phylum Arthropoda; class Collembola; order Symphypleona; family Bourletiellidae; genus Bourletiella; species Bourletiella hortensis. The sequence continues at coordinate 2,241 of JAQFYD010000641.1, read as the reverse complement.
ATGACGTCACTAGAGCTTTCACACACTTTCTCTGCAGTATATTGTTCCTGTTTTAGAATCGATGCGCTGCAAGGATGAACTCATGAGTCTATAAATGGAACAGGAAAATGTAATATACAAGTTTCGCTTTGGTAACTCGCTCAAATTCGTAGTACCATTCCCTCCAATCTCTCACCAGGCTTTCTCCCTGCTTTCACCTCGTCTTCTTGGACGAAAAGGTTGGAAAGCGAAATTCTTATTGAGTTCTATCAGTTCAGCCTTCCAGTGAACCTTCATCTTGGTCCATAGGATTTACTCATACCATCCTTCTTCTACATTTGTCCGAAACTAATGTAATGGCAGAAGGAGATGGAAAGTGAGAAATAGACGGGAAGAAAGAGGAAATAGTCCTGTCTGCTCCATAATTTTCACCTGCGAAGGCTACCAGAACCTTTTTTATTTCAACTACTTCTCTTCACTTTGTCTTGGTCACATTAAATGCCGCTAAAGGAACAGTTGTAGCTACAGTTGTTGAATAATTTTCGGGGCCGTTCAGACTGGATTGGCTAGAAGTTGAAAAGGATGCGATGTAACCTGTTAGGCAACTACTGTATTAGTTGCCTTTCCTAATTTGATCAAAACTCTAAGCTCCATGTGTTTCTTATGGATTTGAACTCGATAAAATCAATCAACCAATCTAAACCTAATCTCCGTTTTATTAAGCAAACCACATACCGTCAAGGTACTGTTGCCAACATGAGGCTGTTATTCAGCGTTTCTTATCTGTCTGACAGGAACCATGTAACTGCTGGGTCAATAGCTACAATGGATGCGCAGCATATGAGCTCGCTCGTGAGAATCTTTCCATAGTCGTCAACCATATACACTTGGGACTTATATTAAAATATCGATTGTCCTTAACGAGAAAGAATTGCTAACCTCGACCTCAACCTTATAAAGGGCACTGCTACTGCTTTTAATGACAGTCTTTACGAATTAATAGAAACAGTTTTATTAATAATGCCCAACTGTCCCACTTTCATCATCACCATGGCCAGTAGTCCGCATGTGATGCTCGAAAGGCTGCCGGTTTCAATTTCCGTAATAATTTTCATGGTGTAACTCATCATTCCTAAACGTTCGACTACTGCCTCGTCGGTATTCACGATAGAAAAATTTCCACCTTCTACTGCTTTCAAAGCAACTGAAATTAAGTCATTTCAGAAACTACGTATATTCGCACACTTATGCTACTTGAAAACACATTCAACCTTGTTTCAAATAATGTACAGATTCCTCCTAACCCATGAAGGTACGCCGTAAACTGTAAATTATATGGCCTTTATCATCACGACTTAATTGCTTGTCCTTGTATTGATTTTGAGTTTTAACAGCGTTTCCAGCATGGAGTGGTATATTGGAATGAAAGAAAGGCTTTCGTGATGTAATCAATTATGAACATGGTTGGGCGTCATAAGCGAGCCTCAATTTCAGAAACATTTGCAAGAGTATATAGAAGAAAATGGAAGTTGCCACCAATTGTTCGAATTATTAATGCTCAATTATTGATTTTTATGAGCTGAACAACAAAGAGTATACCTGCCTCTTATTCATTGGTTAAAACAAGCCTTGAGAAACTTTGAAGAGGACGACACGAGGTAGTCCACTTTTTGAGACATTTACTCAACTTACTGCTGCCACATGTTCATTAGTATTCATACCAATGGCTCAACTTTAGAGGTGCCGATAGTTTATGATAGAGAGTAGTGATGATGCAAAAATCCAAGTCAAGGTGACATCAAGCCTTCCGCTTGAATCATTATTTTGTAGAATGACCTGACAGACTCCAGTAAAATCTAAGGCAGCAGTAGGACCCTAAATAATTATTGTCCGTATCGTCTAACCATTATTGATTTGTGTTCAATGCAAGGAAACATGTTTGGTGACCACTAATCCCCTACTGTGAGTTAACTCATATCGAACCTCTAATCGCTCTGAGGGTACGGCCAGAAATTGGTCAATCAAGTCGTGGCCACCACAACTTGGAGATTTAAATTGGACCAAATAAATTGGAGATGGCTATATGCAGAAGTACTCTGAAGGTATACGACTTTGCGTTAACCTTTCGCCATTGTTGACATGGCTGTCCTCAAACAGAGCCGCTTCCTGGTCCGAACAAGGAGCAGGAAGTGGACTTAAGTGTAGGTGGTAGAGTACTAAGTAGTGATGACCAGGAAATTTACCCAAGGCGAGGGTGAAAAC
>JAQFYD010000640.1:0-16562 GCA_034694225.1 Bourletiella hortensis | reverse complement strand
GAGGATGAGGAGGGCTGAGTATCAGTACTTTGGCTGGGGTCAATGGATATTGGCGAAGTATTAGCTAATTCCATAGGTAGTGTGACCAGATTTTCTGAGCCCAAATATAGGACTTTTCCAGCTCACCAACTGATTTGGTGAAACGCGCCAGGTTCACCGGAATATACCTAAAAACTCAGCAGTGGCTTAAGAATGTGTTCAAAAATGCAGGGAGCAACACTGGCGGCTACTGGCGAAGAGAGTACAGAGTCGAACCATGACATTTTAGGGCCTTTTTTGGCGGTTCGTATTGGAAATGAGAGCAGAATCTAAAATAAGTGCTGGCACACAGTTTTTAGCATTTTGAGTTCTCGTCATTAAAAGTGCACTGTAATAAGCGCTCCGCGTTGCAACCAACTTTCACGGTAACCCTTAAATTGTTACATGGGACTATCACAGTATTTTTCTGCACTGCAGGGAATACATCTCATGTGACGATTGGTGCCACGGTTGCCAAGCCCCGAGTATTACTAGTGCCTGTTTTTATCTAAGTGAATTAACTACGATTCAAATATCACGAGGGTTTCCTATAGTTTCTGCCCTGCGTTAGATTGAACCATTTTGCGAATGGCATATACGGGTAAACTCTGTGGGGTTCTGTCACTTGGCTTTCAAAGTTTGAACGAGAACTGACAGCACAGATTTAGGTTCAAACAGTACAGAATTTCAAGACAATTGTAACGGCAAGTCTGGCTTAAATTCTCATTGCTGATTGTGATGTAGTCTATTGGGCCGAAGGTGCCAAAGACCAACAAATTAGGAGCTCAAAAATTGCGGATAGACTTCTACAAACGAGCCATTTTCATCAAAGCCAGGACACATTCTGCCCTCGTTGATTCGTCAATTTTGAATATATCCTACTTTATAGGACCTGCCCAAATATAGGAATTTTTCCGGATTTTGGACGTTCAATATAGTCAATAGGACTCCGAGCTCAAATATAGGACAGTCCTATGCAATATAGGTCATCTGGTCACCCTATCCATAGGATCCATTTCAACCTCGTCAAAATCTTCAAAAAATCCCGGACAAAGCTGAAAGAGAGTCTCTATCAAATCAATGTCCAAACGAATCGGCCAGATTAAGTTCTCTGCTTTAGAATGGTCCTTTCCACCTGAAATGCAGTAACAAATAGCACGTCAATTATCAGTACTGTATTACGATGACAAAGCAGCAACACCTCATTCATCTTATCATAAATACACATTCTATCTTCACTATGTTACTATGTCCCTGTTCCTGTCGGCATTTTCTAACATCCTTTCATCCTAATAGTAGTAATAACAAATAGTATGTAATTCTCGTCAGGTCTTCTCGTCACATGCACTTTGCTCTACTGTTGTTGTTGTTGGTCATTGCAAATTTTTTGTACTAGAAATATATAGCCATTGTTATTGATCATCAGTAATACAGTTGAGAACAACCCAGGGGTTCGAGGTTCGAGCAGTAGTAGTAGTAACAGTAGTAGTAACGACATGGCAGTATTATTATTAGACTGACAAATAATAATGATTATGCAAGCGGTTGGAGGGTTGGATGCTGCTAAAGTTTGTTAGGGATTCTGATGATGATTAGGGACTAGAAGAGTATTAGCGCAAAATGTTTTATAATCCTCAGAAGAGTATAGACCTATTAATGCAGTGGGATTAAACCGTTTGCGTCAACTTTGTGTGCGTGTGTGTGTATATATGGAGGATTGGTGTACGAAAATAGCCCGAGAGTTCATTTATCATTCATAGAACTAAGTAAGCAGTTTATGAGTTGTAGTAGCATGTGTAGTAGTAGTGGATGGTTGGTTACTAATTTGCGCATCTTTCTACAACTACAACTACTAATACTACTGCTGTTGCTCCTGCAACAAGCAATATATTTTTGCTAGCTTATTTGCTTGCTTGCTATGTGGTTTTGACTTTTTGACGGATGTTTGTTACTCTTCAGTTCACATACCGTATAAAGAAACCAATAAAAGCTGATTAGCTACATTTTTGCTTTCTACTACTATGACTTTTGGAATATACAGTTTTAGTATAGTATATGATTTTTAGAGACTACGACGACGTGAGTTGACGACGACGACTGGGTTATTATTATGACTACTAATACAAGGCCTACTACTACTATAGTCAGTCAGTCAGTTAGTGAGGTAGTCAGTCATAAATGCTTATTCTCCCTCGTGGGTTTGCTTGTGAAATAGGAGCCGAATAAGGAACTAAATTTAACTTTATAGCACGTCAGGGAGGGATAAATGGAGGTTTAACTTAATATAGTCATAGCCTTGTTGTCATCTATAAATGAATTTTGTTCTATTTTTAATTTTGCAGATAGCAATCAAAGACTTTATCGCCTAACCCGTTCGCTCCTGTGTGATACGTTATACAAAATAGACACACGCTTCAATGTTCCGTGTCGCCTTGCGAAAAATATATCTAAGTGTATATACAACACGGATATATTAATGGCGGAAAGCTCCAGAATTATCAGAATTACATCGTTCGATTCATTATCGTCGTCCAGCAGCACTACTTACTACTACTGATGGCGTCTACTACTACTACTGGTGTTTCTGAATATTATTGCGTAGCCGTTATTAATGTCGTGTCAAGTTCAGAAGACGTGAATGAGTTATAATACTACAATCCGGTTGGTACAAGTCTAACGAACCAAACGCTCTGCACGTGCCAGCCACTTTTTCCCGTTTTTACTATTCCTACTACAAACTAAACAACTTGGCCGTGAGGAGTCGTATACAGATGGTGGTGGGGAAGACTGGATATTGAAATATGGTGGATGATGTATAGTAGTAGTGTTCGAAGAGGAGTCAAATACTTGGAAATCTTCATGGAGAATGTTCATCAGTTGTTGGTTGGTGCTATGGTGGAGCAGGAACTAAAGAAAATTACATAGATTTGGCAGTGTCATGGCAACGCTGAATTATTCTAAAGTGGAGAGACAAGACGAAGAAGAAGAAGACTATGAAAATTGAGGAGGATTCCCTTTCAAATGTCAGCATAGTCTCAACTACTACTACTACTGTACTTTTTGATAAAGATCGATCAAAAGCTTAGCTTTCTTCTCTTGTTCATTTTGTCGTTCTTCTCGTCATCATCTTCTTCTTCTGTTACTTCTTCTTCTTCTCTGTCATCAGTCAATCAGTGAAGTAACTACGCAGTCTTTCTTTTATACATTCTATGCAGACACGGATCAAATCCTCTTCAGCAGGAATCATTGTCATCCAAAGAGACTGTAAAGAGGTTTCACTTATAATAATAATAGCAACAGACCCAGGACTCGTGTAGCTGTGTGTGCAAATTAAACTGTGATTCAACCATTTATTGAGTCAGTTGGTTCTGTAAGATTTAATCATCCATAATTCATGAGTGGAATGTAGCCATTTCATATTTTTCGTCTTCTTCTTCTATACCCTTACACAAAAAGGTGACTTTTACTGAAGAAAACCTTGAATGGAGTGAGTAGTCTTCATTCTGCCGTATCTTCGCCCCCTCGCGAATTCCATTCGTTCCGTGCTCCTTCATATGTTCAAGGGTTTTGGTGGTTGGTGCTACGAAGAAAATGATGACACTCATACCGTTCGTTCCTGTGATTCTATTTTTTGAAGACGGTGCGAATTTCGATATGTGATTTGATTCATGCCAAAAATTGTTATTCTCCCCATCATCTCCCACGTGTGTCTATGAGGTGAGCAAACAGAGCAGAAGGAAGAGAGAAGAAAAATATGTGTCTTTGTGTTGTATGTGTTAAATGAGAAGGAAGATCGCCTGTGTATACGTGGGTGCATCTGGGACTCTAATAAACCCTGCCGTGCTGCCGCTTGCTTTCTCCATGTGTTATTCTACTGCTCTTTCTTTACCCAGATGATAATGCACATGCAGGTCATGGATCACATGGTTAAATTACCTACAATTAATGATCCAAATTGGATTAATCAGATCGGACGCGTTCACTGAGGTAAAGAAAGGAAGAGAATTTCTCGTTGATTATTTCTTCTTGTGAAAGGCTATAGCTCCGTATTATTTAATTTGGCCTTCATTATCGGCCAGGATGTACTATGAAATTTCCTTTTTCCATCGTCCATCTTCCTCCTGTATGACTCGAATCTTTCATTATTTCTCTGTTTCTTATTCCCCCTGCTCCCTCATCTCTTCTCTCATCGTCATATCCGCTAGATATGAGATGTGTAATTGTTCGTTTAAGGCAGACTATTTGCTATAAAACAGTTTGTTTCCCTTCCATATTAGTAGAAGTGAATGGCAAATAACTCCTCTTTTGTCGACAAAATCACATGAAAAGGATTGACGGTAGGAAACCAATAAAGAGTGGAGCATTGAGCAACAAAGATTGATAAACGAGGAGGAGGCTGTGAATACAGCCAGCCGCGTGTTGCTATTCCTCATAGTCGATATCCATCCACTTTAGTCATGCTGTTCACGCACGAGAAAGGAACCAATAAACTCGTAAAAATACTTTTATGGCACCCTTGTCCAGGAAAGAAAAGACCTGGAAAAGCTTTAGCCCATTCTGTTCTTTGCTGCTGTTGAAGAAGAAGCCCTTGTTGGCTACGTCTGCTTAGGCATTCAGTCAGTTGAGACGAGAATAGAATAGAGTGAAAGAACTTTTATACTCACTACACTATAGTATAAGATCCCCTTCTCCGATATCCAGCTGAGACAATAGTTTAGTGTTTCCTTTCTTACACACGCGTGTGTGTGTGTAAGTGTCACATTAAGTAAAGCTCACATTTTCACTTTTAACCTTTTAAGTGTTCAAACAGAGTCGCTGTTGTTGATGTTGTTGTTGTTTTTGTCCAACCTTAATCAGCATATTGATAGGCTAAGAGTGTTGGGATGTTACTTACAGCAGCCAAGTTACTGGATAGTGCGTGGTGACAGAAAAAGGTCAATAGGTCGTTACCACAGTGAGCGACCGTAATGCGAGGATTGAATAAGAACAGAACTAAAACCAGCTTTCGTCACCATCATCCTCACACATTGGCAGAACGTGCTGGCTAATAATAATCCAAGTTTGACCGGTCATCTGGATGGAGACCTAAAAACCTGTACCTGCTTGAAATACCAAATAGACCGGGAGTCACGGTGTATTTGTGTGTGTTTGCAGTGTACATACGTGGACGTACCGTGGGGAAACCGCACAATCTCAGAGCATACATGTATATAGCCGTTTTAGTTAGGACAGATTGAGTCTACTAAGGGCCAGGAGTAGCATGAGTGGAATTTGAAATTTTTATCTGGATACTTTATCTGAAAGAAGTTGAATTTGAATGGGAATATTATATAGTCGGAGGTAGCGATTAGAGCAGCCCTGAGCATTATAGCCGCAGCCGCTACCACACCTACATAGCCCAACAGTCACATTACCTGTTTGATTGATAGCTTTAGTTATTGTGTGTACGTGTGTGTGAATGAACAATCTTGTGGAATGCTCTTTTGTCCGTTCCTAGAATAATTCCATGCATCCTATTACTCTATTGCAGTGTAATCGAGGAAAGGCTCTGTGCGTTATAAATACAAGAAAAGGATAATAAATACGGAAAGGACATCTTCCCCTTTGGATTTCACATCCTCTCACTCAAGCATTACTTCCTTTCATCCTGGAATACTGGTTGACTGACTGGAATCCAAAGGCAAACTTTGCTCTTGCTATTTTACTCACCTGAAGCAAAGAAGAAAGAAGAGAGAAATCCTCTCATCCATTCCGGAGAATTGTCAGGAACAGATCTGTGAGAGCCAGAGCAAATATTTTTACTATTTCACTTCTGGTTATTCCAACAGTGTAAGTGATGGGTGGCTACCCTGGAAGGTAACTGCTGATAGAACACGTCTCCCACTGTTATTACCTCCCCGGACTAATAGTAAGTGCCAGTTTCTGCTTACTTGTGTGAATTACGCGTCATTCTATATAGTTTTGCACCGGTTACGGACGGAAGGGGAAGAATCATCTTGTTTGAAAACAGTTTCACACAAGTCTATACTGAATTCCCGCCGCCGCGGGATAAATTGGTGGTGATGTGAAATAAGACTTTGTTCTTCTTCATGTTGCATAACGTGAAAGTACTTTGTGCTCAGTGGATTTGGTTTCACCATGAAAGCGTGTGGAAAAGCGCACTTGTTTCGTGAATGTACTTACAGCCGTAACGCGCAATGTATTCTCAGACTGTGCAACAACTGTAATGAGGAAAGACAGAGCTTATTTTTCTACCTAAGATAAAAGATGAGCTCTTTCGTGCTCTACTTAGCTGTCATCCATGGCTACTACTACTACCACTATACTCCGCAGACTTGAGAAGAATCGGATGATGATGTGGACAAAGGAGATGGCTGGGACGACGAGGATGGACTTTGCAGGGAAAAGATGAATATTACTTCTTAGCCTCTAAACGCATGGTTTAACTCCAGTAAAACTTGACAGAGTTAAACAGAACTGTGAATTGAAATGTGACCAAGCGTAAAATAAGTTTTGAGCTGTACTGTAATTGAGAGAATTTTCCTCCGTGTAGTTCATATCTCTGTCTGTCTGTGCCACGCCAACGCAGCCCATAACATTTCTGTCGAGGATGATGATCATTACTCAACTCGTGTAACTCTTCTCTTCCATCATTTTGATTTGTGTATTAGATATAATTTGCACTATAAGGATGTGAAATGGAAGACTAGTGGTGCTATTAATGGATATTTTAGCGGTACTCGTGATAAAGTTGAGTCAATATGTTAAGTGCAGCGGGGGAGAAATATTAAGGGAAAACCCAGCAGTCAGTGTATCGTTTCAGTGAGTGGAGTTGTCTGAGTAATATCATTGTAAATAAGGTTACGATTATAAATGATGAAACTAATCCATTCGGAAGGATTTCATTGTAATAATGAATGAACAATCATGTGATTGCAAGGAAGATTGCACGCCTGCTGCTGTTGTTGTTGTTGTTGTTAGTATTTTTAAAATAGTGTTGGAGACAACGACAGCAACTGCAGTGAAAGCCAACATCATCATAATCATCAACGGAGACACTCTATCATCACGCTATTATACAACGGATGGACCAAGTTTAGTAACAGAAGTACTCGCTATTAACTGTTATTGTTTTTATCTTTGTTACTATCATTCTTACCTTCTTCATCATCATCAACTGGAACCCTATTATTATTACCATAATTACCACTACTACTACTACCGCTTCTCCTTTCCAATGCTCTTCATTGAGTCCTGGAGATTAGGGCCACTGGAACAACAGCAACTATGTTGGGAGAATCTTGCTTCCAGCTCGGTGAAAGTAGGCAAGGGAGAAGCAGCAGGGCTACGACTACTTGGGTTAAGACGACGGCAACTGGACGGAGAGGAACAAGAAGAGGAAGAGAGAGAGGAAGAAGAAGTAGCTGGGGAAAAGGAACCAAAGCCGCCGACTCGGATGGTGATGTGCATAGCATTTTTAACTTAAGGCAACCCGAGTTTTCACCGCTATTACCGTCCCTGGCTGAGGAGGAAACGGACGGTGAAAACCTGACTTCTTCTTCTTGTTCTTCATGTCGTCGCCAGTTCCCACCAAGTTCATCTTTTCATACGCGCATTTGTAATAATAATTGTAATACGGCCAGGAGAGTTCCACCCATGATGCTCGATTATTTTGTATTACTCCCACTACTCCTCCTGGCATCCTTAATATCCGTCTCCACCGGTGAGTTATCATCATAAGCTTGGATTTAAGCATTTAGTTACTCCAATAGTGTTAACCAAAGGTGCTCTTGTGATTCCCTCTTATTTTGCGCATAAGTTTCACACTTCAGTGTGTGTGAGGCAGTGGAAAAATTCAGTGTGAAGATAATCTTTATCCCTCATACTTGTGTATGTGTGTGTGTGGGTGTGCATGTGTTCATTTTTTATCGATGTGGTAAAATTGACAGAACACTCGAACGTCACCGGTCGTTTTTTTTTGTCTAAGCGGCTCTGATTAAATGTTTGAGTGTTTGACAAAGTATTCGTAAGTGTGTACTTGTGTGTATGTGTGTACTATTTGAAGAGCACCTGACTTGGAGGAGGAGGATGATGATGATGATGATTCGCTGAAGTAGTATCAATGTCAGTTTGTTTGATATTATCTCTTTGTAGGAACCGAAGAGTTGACTGTAGGCTACTTGACAGCTGTGAGAGGGAGCGTGTTGAATAGACAAGGGATCACGATATCCGGAGCCATGACACTTGCTCTAGAAGAAATAAATAACAACAGTACTATTCTACCCGGTGTACGACTTGTCTTAAAGTGGAATGACACTGAAGGGAACACCATTAAAGGTACAAAAATAGTGACGGATATGCTCTGCACCGATGTGGCTGCATTCTTTGGTCCTGAAATTTCTTGTGCTGTGGAAGCAACCATTGCAGCCGCTTGGAACCGTACCATGATATCTTATGTAAGTCTTGTACTTTTTTTTAATATTTTCGTCGTCACATCATGCATTGCCGTATCATACATATTGTGTAACTGTGTCATGCTCCACGTGTTGGGATTTCCAAGAGCTATCATAAATTTCTTAACTATTATCACATTTTTGCACTAAAGAGTGTCAAAGAAAAGTGGTACTATGTAGCGAGATGGTGAACCAAGTCCCTTAATCTGCAGTCGTCTGTGACGACATCAGAAGCCTGTTTGATAGACGGGCGCGTTTGTTACTGCTCAGAAAGTGGTGTAACCCTCCTGAGAATTGTGGCAACAGCCAGTCTAACCCATTGTTCTAGAAACGTAGAGGAAGGCAGCAAATGTGTCTCAGTAATCAAATTGTACTTTGTAGTCATAAGCATGCGGATGATTTCTTGAAAGGAGCTTTAGACAGTAATCTATATATGAGGAAGTGGGAGCTGTGTGAGCAATTTATTAAATTTTCATGTTCGGATTGGAATGAATTTTAGCGCTGTGCGGACGGGGATGTATCTGACAAGACTAAATATCCAACATTTGCCCGGACAGAAGCGCCTGACTTTCAGGTGGTCAAGGTGGTTAAAGCCCTGTTGGACAATTATGGATGGAGGAGATTTACAATCATCGCGGAGAAAAATCCACGTTTCATGACGGTTGCCAATGCTCTGGAGAAAGTTGTGGAAGTGTGTGACTGTAACATGACGGTGAACGAGAAGAGAGTCGTTGCTTCGGACCAGAGTTGGTTTGAGATTATCCAAGCGACGAAGAACAGGACCAGAAGTAAGTTCCTTCCCTCTTATTTATCCGGCGGACACTAAACGGACATTTAGGATTCATAGAATAGCCATAATATAATTGATATGGTTCATTAATTTTAATAAGGAGTGTGATGTGGCCACATTATATTAAGCAGATAGGAGGAAGGGAAAGATCCCTGCTGTGGTTTAACATTCCATTTTGCTTGCCTTCCCAGTGGGATGTGTAAAAGCTCTGGTATTGCTCGAAAAGCTATCAATTGGGAGGCTGTGTAAGTCTGGCGAGCTTTGACAGCACTTGTCATATTCACGTCCATGTGCATATATAATTGTGGAGTAATTCACCGCCAAAGAAGCTTTAGAGGAACATTGAATTTCAGTCCCGTTGATCACAACCACAACTCACCGCAAATATGTATAGTATAGAGGAGAATACGATGCTTTGGGGTAGGATGAGATGCCATTGTGACTGTGGTATGATGGCAGAGCACCGAAGGGATTACGATATGACTGTATTGTATATGTTAATATTACGTCTGATGGAATTTAGCAAATAAGTGGGTCTCGTCGTTGGAATTGCCAATTTTATCAAAGTACTGCGGATTTTTATGAATATTTTCGAAGGAATTCGTGTTGTCTAAGGCAGTGCCGAACGTACATGTCTAGGTTTGCGTCTAGTGAACTAGTGAAGTGTGTAACAAGTATGTGCATAGGAGTGTAGAATATTCCAGGGGGGAACCTGGTTCATTGTCATGAATTCCATTCATGTACACGAGAGCAAGAGACTAAGATTTCGTAAGCAGATGATCACGCGGGATGGCTTTGATTTTCTTCATCAAACTTTGCCCTTCCCGTAATTCCGAAAGGTAGTGAATTCATTTTTGTGTACAGCCAGCCGTAGGTTGTTATGACCTTGTTAAAATTTCGTCATTGTGTATGAGATTTGTACACTTTTCCCGTGTTTTGTCGGAAGCACGCCTGAGCGACGTTATTATTATACGTGTGTATCAAGATGAGAGTGAAGGAGAGAAGGAGTTGATCAGGGTTATCATTGCTCGATTATAAGGTTGGAATTATTATTACTTTTACGTTAAGAATTCAGAAAGGATCTCTTGATTCTTATGTACAGTTTACGTCTTCGTCGGGGAGGAGGCCTCATTGAGGGAGATGATGGCTTTCATGCAGGACCTGCAACTTTTCCAGAACGGGGACTACATCGTTATTTACATTGACATGATGACGTACGACACACGAGAAGCGCACAAATATTGGTGGAGTAAGAAGAAAAGTCAAGTTTACACTTTAAAATGTGATGTAAATAGTGCTGTTTGGCTATTTGCGTGCGTAACAGTGTGTGTCTGTGTCTGTGCGAGGCTTGACTCATACTCATGGCTTTGAAATATTCATGAAGATGACGCTTGTTTATTTATCAAAGGACATTTTTTGTCCCACAGAACCCGGGGACATAACAGGGGCAAGAGATTGCGAAGATGTGCCGAATTTTGATCTGAAAACAGCCAAATCCCTCCTTGTCATTGCCCCTAGTCCACCGGACCAAAACTATGAAAACTTTGCCAATAAAGTAACAGAATATGGGAAGAAAGCACCGTTCAACTTTAAAGACAATTTACCATTTAAAAAAAAGGTTTCCGTGTATGCTGCCAACTTGTATGATTCTGTGTACCTTTACGCAAACGCTCTGGGAAGACTTATGACGCGTTACAGCAACAAATCAGTACAAATATTAGCTCGTGATGGGATGGAAATCTTTAAAGAAATTATCAAAATGAAATCGTACAAAAGTAGGTCCTTGTTTTGTGTACTTCTTTTAATTAGATATTGCGACGATGCTTTAATCAGATTAATAAGCATAGTTTCATGCATTTGGAATGAGTAGTACTCCTAGTATAGAGTTGTTTTCACATCGTAGGCATTACCGGGGCGACCATTACCATTGACAGTAATGGTGATTCGGAGGGGAATTACACGCTGATTGCCTTCCAGCCATTTAACTACACTAGCGATAATAATCTTAAATTCCATTGTTCGCATTATATGGTCCCCGTTGCAAACTTTCACCACATTGGAAGCAGTAATGACAGCGGTCGGACAACGGTAATTCATTTAAGAGCATTAATATGCTATTCTTATGAGCGGGAGGACGGTGGTGATAGGATGCCTCTTTGAAATGTTTCCTCGCAGTCACTCAAGTTGAAGAAACTGGGCAATAAGGATATTTTTTGGGTGACGGGACATGCACCGCAGGACGAACCCCGGTGTGGATTTAATGGAGAGCGTTGTCCCAAAGGTGGCTACCGGCCAATGATTACGGCTGTCGTCCTCGGGCTTGTTCTCATTGTCGTTGTTTCCGTGGCTGCAAGTTTGTACCGCAAATGGAAGATTGAACAGGAAATTGAGGGTCTTTTGTGGAAGATTGACATGAATGATCTTATTCCCCAACAACCATACGGAGAGCACACACAGTCTCGGGTAATCATTATATTATGTAGACCTCAAAATGTGAAATGGTGCACCATGGGCTGCCCTGTCACAGCTCTTGTAGAGGCGAGCCGCAAGGGTTTTTAGCTGCATGTGCTTCAGAGATAGTGTGCTTGAGATACTAATTTTTTATGCAGTGATGAAGTATGAGTAAAACTAAATTGAGTTTACTCAAAGGAAGCTCAGTTTTTGGGGAAGAGTTGTTTATAAAATTTAGGCATGACAGCTTGCACATAAAAGTAATGATGATATGTGAATGTTGTATCCTCTTCAGATGAGTCTGGTCAGCATTGGCTCGCTTGGTCAAGTGTATTGCACGACGGCTCAATACAAGGGAGCGGTAGTTCGGGTGAAGGAGCTTAAGTTGTGGAAAAAATTGGTCATTTCACGGAACACGATGAAGGAAATCCGGTACATTCGGGAAATGTGCCATCCAAACATTAACTCCTTCCATGGAGCTGTGATACAACCGCTGAAAATCTCGCTGGCGTTTGATTACTGCGGAAAAGGCTCATTATCCGATGTTGTAGAAAATGAAGATATAAGACTGGATTCTACTTTCATCGCTTCCCTCATTCACGATTTAATTAAAGTAAGATAAATAATTGTTTTGTCTCAGTTTCCCTCATAACTAATAAGGCCATTTCTATGGACATCCGCAAGGCTATGTTTTCTTGTTCTGTGTGTCCGTGTGTTATATGTGTGCTTCTTGTATCGATTTCTTTTCCGTTCTTGTTGTAGTATATCCTTCTCTTGATTGTCTTGTTAGCGTTGTACTACTCGTATCAACTTTTTTGGAAGAGGAAAAATAATTAGAGCTCCGATTCTTTTTTTTGTACCTTGTAAACAGGGAATGATTTACCTGCATGACTCGGACCTAGAATTTCATGGGAACTTGAAGAGCTCTAATTGCGTCATCACTTCTCGTTGGGTCCTTCAGCTAACTGATTTCGGTCTCTATGAACTTCGAGCAGCCTCTCAACAAGGCACTTTTGATCCTACTTCTCCCCATACCTACTATCAGAATCTCCTATGGACTGCTCCAGAACTCCTGAAGGACCAGCAGGTCTTGGTCCGAGGGACTCCCAAGGGAGATGTGTATTCGTTTGCCATCATTCTATATGAGATATATGGGAGGAAAGGACCGTATGGTATTTGCACCTATGATGTGAAAGGTAGGCATTATTTTACGCGGAGAAACATTATTTATTATTAATTCATTCCCACAGAAGCCGCAAGCTTTCCAGTTCTATCGAGTTCTGACCTAAAGAGAGAGAGAAGAGCAAAGACACAAAGAGTTGTGGTTTTGTGTACACACTAACTGTGTTTGTTTATACAGAAATTGTTGAGCGCGTTCAAGCGCGAACCAATCCTCCGTTCCGTCCTGATGTTTCCTACCTTGACGAGTGTCCTAGTCAATGTCCCGACTTCGCAGTAGGAGTCATGACCGATGCGTGGGATGATTTGCCTGAAAACCGGCCAACGTTTAGATCGATAAGGGAGAGAATGAAGCCTTTGAAGAACGGAATGTATGATTTATTTGACTCACACATGTGTTCCTCACATTTGCAACAGTCTGTGTACTCATCAGTTTTTTTATAATTTGATGCTCACATCCAGGTCTGCAAATATCATGGACCATATGATTTCCATGATGGAGAAATATGCTAACAATTTAGAAGATATTGTGAACGAGCGGACTGGTATGTTAATACAGGAGAAGAAAAAGACAGAAGACCTGCTACACAGGATGTTACCCATGCCGGTAGCAAAGCGGCTAACAGTTGGTGAGGGTATTGAGCCAGAGTCATTTGAAATGGTCACCATATACTTTTCCGATATTGTTGGCTTTACGCAAATGTCCGCTGAGAGCACTCCGCTCCAAGTGGTAAACTTCCTCAATGATCTCTATACCCTATTTGACTCTATCATCCGTGGATATGATGTCTACAAGGTGGAAACCATTGGAGACGCGTACATGGTGGTAAGTCTCCAATCTCGACTCTTGACCATTTCCTGTGCCTGCTCTTTCCCGTATACTGCACCTGTTAAGCTTAATTGAGCCGTTTTGTCAGTATGCTACCATGACCACCGACAGCAACGCTCCTACGTGATCTTTTTTTGAATATCTTTTCAGGTTTCAGGGCTGCCACTTAGAAACGGGGATAGGCATGCGGGGGAAATTGCCTCCATGGCACTGGACCTTCTCGCTGCCGTACATTCATATCGTATAGCCCATAGACCAAAAGATACGCTTAAACTAAGGATCGGAATCCATTCCGGACCTGTATGTGCGGGGGTTGTAGGTTTGACTATGCCCCGCTACTGCCTATTTGGTGATACTGTCAATACCGCATCTAGAATGGAATCCAATGGTGAACCACTCAAAATACATATCAGTGAAGAGTGCAAACTAGCTTTGGACAAAATCGGTGGCTACATTATTAAAGAGCGGTAAATTAGTTTACTTCTAATGAAGATTGACGTTCCTATGGGGATCCTTGTACCATGTTATAAAATAATATTTCATGTACTTTCAGAGGATTAGTTCATCTAAAGGGCAAAGGTGAAGTGAGGACTCATTGGTTAGTTGGTGCTTCAGATGGTGCTATATATCGTAGCAAAATGTTCGATGATGCCTTGGACCCACTATTTCGTAGACCAAGAGGTAAAACTGTTTTCATGAGAGGATATGAATGAGTTCTCTATTCTGTGTGCTCTATTAATTTTCAATGATGGCCTTCTCCATTGTTTTCAGGTCTGGGTGGATTCAGTGAACAGGCAAGCTTTCGTCGGCGAGCTAGTCCAAAGATAGCAGGTAGTGTTAATGTGTCCCGACAGGGTTCATTCTGTGCTGGCAACAGCGGCTCGGGTAGTATGGCCGCCGCCAATCAGCTTCTGAATAAGGCAAAAGACGCTGGAACATATCTACGACGTCCGAGTTTTGACCCTGCTGTGCTGTCCATGTCATTAAGAAATGCCCAATTGGGTGAAAGTGCTGGTGGCGGAATCCACAGCAATCGCTCCAGTCCCTCCACTACTCCTCCTATCGCCAGGCACCTTCGGAGGGACGGTCGGAGCAATCTTCCGAAGACTTCTGCGCTAGTTAGAACTACTGTGATTCCTACTAGCAATTGTTGCATGGTGACAGTAGAGCCTCCGAGTGATTCTAGTACTAATACCTCCCCGGTGAAAGTGCCAAAAGAGCGTTCACAAATGAGCGACCCAATTTCTCAATTACCTGATGATGCGAGGGACTCAACTGATTCTGTTCGGAAGAAAGTAGCATTTTCACCAAGAACCAAAAAGATTTCCATGGGATCCATGAGGGAGTCCAAGTCATTAGATCTGCTACCGAAGCCAGATGACACTGGTGGTAGTGGTCGGAGAAGTAGCCCAGCCGTTACACCTATAATAAAAACTCGTCGAATGTCCAAGTCACTGGACATCGCTGAGGGCGAAAATCCTCACGAATCAGTCTACTTAGTGGGCAACAATACATTCCATGATGATGATACACAATCTCTAATGGACCATAAATTTTTACCAGGTGATGGTGATATTGACAAAGTATTTAGGACTAGAAATGCCAGTGTAACTGACGAGTCTCCCGTGAGGAGACGAAATGGTAACAATGCCAACGTGTCGGACCACAGATATGGAAGTGATAGTAGATTTAATAAGGGACAGGAAGAGTCATCTCATTTGTTAAGTACTGAAACGGATCCCAGTGTGTCATATTATCTTGGTGATGATGAAAGTGGTGATTTTGAGATGCCTGATGAAGATCAGGACCCATTTGAGGAAAATCCACCCGTTCGCTCCTCACGCTCAAGATGGCGAAAACTGTCGGATCAATTAGATAAGGAGAAGAAATCAAACTCGCTCAAGAAATGGTTTCAAAATATCATCAATGGGAATGGGATCAGCAATACATCCAGTATGGGGAACATGGCTGAGCCCGGGACAACGAGTAATCCTCGCCCAAGACGTAGTTCCGAAAATAATGACTCCACCGAAACAAATCCACAAAGCAGTAGTGGCATGCGTTACTCAGCCGTTCGAGCTTCGGAGCTTCAAAATGAGAGCGTTGTTTGAATATGTACTTGAGAGTTTGAAAAGCGTCAGTTCGCTGTGAAAAACACTTAACTCGTTTTAAAGTTTTTAATCACACATATACACATTCTGGTCATGTTTGTTTTTAATCTTAGTCTTTAGTCTTGAAGATTTTCTATTACTATTATTAATCATCATTCTTGTAAATATGCACACTCGTCCGATTTATATATCTTTAAAGGTTCTATATTTTGTCAATGCATTATTGTACATGAAAAAAATGAGTTTTTGTGATGCAGGATGATTTTTTAACAAAATATCAGCTAGTACCAACCAGTCATGTGCATGAATCCCTTTCACGCAAATATTATGAAGAGCATTATGAAAGACATGTACTGCTATCACTATTGGTCCCATTACTATTGTTTGTAACCAGTGGTAATAAATTTTTGTGATTTTATGAGCAGTCCATTGATCTGTTGGTATTTATGTTTTACGAAGTTCACTAAAGTATCCAACCAGGTTCATCCGACACATCTACGGGCTTAGTTTCTCTAATTAATTATCTACCACTGTTTCGTACCTATCATGTCCAAAAAAGTACTTTATATACGACGTACCCACTGGCGGATCCAGGAAATCATGAAGGGGGTGCAAGAACGCTATTTTTAAAAACAATTGCTATTTGAAGTATTGATGTTTATGCTAAAATATTTAATTCACACGATTCTCCGATGCACAAACTGTGATCACAACAATAATTATACATTATG
>JAQFYD010000639.1:0-16570 GCA_034694225.1 Bourletiella hortensis | reverse complement strand
CATTCTAATGACCATATAGACTAGCTATGGAGGCAGTCCACTGAAATGTTAGGGAGCAAGAAGGGTAGGGAAGAGCATAAATTTTCATTGGAAAATTTTTTATTCTTCCGCTCAAGAAGTAAAAAGTTTTGGTGAAATGTGGTGTGGTGGTAGCGACGACTTGCCATATAAAGTACTAATCCCCTAGCTATATTTTTTCCGTGACTCAGCTGTAGTTTACATTTCAAAAAAGTAACAAGTTGATGGAGAGGAAAATGAAATTCAGTTGGTTCTTTTTTTAAAGTTATAATACTCGACTACTACTGGAATGGATCTACAAAAGAACTTTACGGATCAATAATAGAAAAAGGAGAAAGAAAAGGGAGGCTGAGGATTTCCATTTGAATAAAATTCAATGTGAGCAGTGGAAGAACACGCTGTCATAATTGGGGGCAGAAGGTTGTGAAAACTCTAGCTGTACTGCACTCTCTGTAGCTATTTATATTCTTCTTCACTCATTCGCTTGCTCTCTTCCTCCACGAAGAAGAAGGCAGGCTACTCATTCCATCACTCTCATCTCCTTTTAGCTATAGCTATTTCTTCCCTCTCCCGCTTCACTATTTTCTAAAGGCCCATTTGCATTAAAATTATTAGCAAGCTATGTTCTAATTATCAAATTTATTTTCAAGAATATTTTACAAACTTTTACAACCAAGAAGGGGAAGAAAGTCTGTGGCTGTTTTTACTTAGTTGAGCGCATAGTTCCACTTTGCATGTGCGCTAAATTCGATAGCTACAACTCTCCAACCTGCACATGCAGCAGGCTATTCAGTGCTATCAACTAATTTTACTGATTTCACTTCAGCCCCTTTCCAAATGAAATTCCGCCCGGCTTCTTTTCCTAAGAATAAAGTAAACCAGATAGACGCTCAACAATATTTTCCCGTAGCTACATGTGCAGCAGGACTATTTATCGGAGCAGTCAACTTCCACTCTTGTGGCTTTCCAAGTTATATACCCCATAGAAACTAAAACTCTTAGTCTTTTTCTTCCCGAATAATGGAAACATTTGTTGGCCTAGCAGCGGCTCAAACTACTTCATTCTACGGGGTAGCTATGTACAGACTGAAGACATTTCCTTATGTAGACTTCACTTGCTTTTTATTTCCTCCATAGATACCGACATATAAAACCTGCTTTCTGTACATAATTACCAGATAAATATGTACGGTTTGGAGATGATAAAATGGACCAGTTCTAAAAGCCAATATCTAAAGGTTTCTCAAGTTGGTTCTCCAATAGTTCCATAAAGTTGGCCATCTGATTTTATAGTTTTTAGCGTATCTCACGTTTGGAGGGATGAAAAAGCTGCCACAAATGGTATTGTGCAATAATGTGTGACTATTTGGGGTTAGCCTCAGTATAAAAAGACGTGAAATAGATAGGAATAATTTGGTATACAAGTAGCTCATATATAGAAGGGAACATAAGGAAGAGATAGAGAGAGAAAGAGAGAAAAACTTGTTGGGGAAAAAGTGGAGTGAGGGCTTCCATGCATGCTGCTCATATGGAAAGACATGCCAAGTTGGCTAATTTTCTTGGCAGGATGGAAAAAAAGAAAAGCAAGAGAGAGAGAGAGAGAAAAGGAAAAGGAAGCATAAGGAGAGTGACTGAGAGAATGAGCAGAGTCTACGATACAGCCAGCGCTGATTTTTTTCCCATACTAAACCACTTTCTCCACTCACATTTACATCTCAAGTCGGTAATTGGAAGTAAGTCTTCATCCATCCGTAATGCTTTATTTTATTGAGCATTTCTACTCTTCGCCTTTTTTTCTCTCTCTCTTTCCTCCTAGCTACTTCTGCTTCTTGAAATTAGTGAAGCAATCAGACTACTCTAGAGAACTCCCTCCTGCTGATTTCAAGTTTCAGTACAGTAGTAGTAGTAGTAGTAGTTGCAAGTGGTACTTGAAAAAATTGCACGTTTCGCCTACACAAGTAATAGCATTCATATACTCCCACTGCTTATATACACCCACACAGACACTCACACACGACATTGAATAAGTGAAAGGAGGGTAAAAAAAGGAGAAAGTCAAATATAGAGAATGAAATAATGCCGTGAATGTGTGGAATTTTACAGTCCTTCTCTTTCCTTAGAGTCGTATATTTACACTTCTCGGGTATTCTCATCAAGAGAATGTTGAACTACTTTCTGAGCTTATCAAGTGTCTCCATATGTACTCAGACGTAGTCACGGCATTATGCTAATTACATATTCAACTGGCTTAATAAGCATTCATGCCATGGCCTGTATATATATATACACACACACACGCAATTTTCAATCCTACACCCCTAATGCACACACTTTTTCTATATTTCAAGCAACAGTAAATATGGAGTATAATTTTTGAACTCAATGAGCTGACTAGCTAGCTTCAGCAATAGCAAATAACAAATGGATTATTAGAACGATGAGAACTGCTATGGAAAAGTTGCTGAACTCCGCTATTTTTTTAGCTTCAGCTAGCTACAGTTGGGATTCCCTTTCTAAGAAGGCGCAAGAAGAGCTTTCTTGGTATGATGACTATAGGAAGAAAGTTGGACTTTGTTGATCCTGTTTTTCAAGTTACCCATGGCTACACAATTGAGTTGAATCTCTTTAGATTCAGTTGGCCATAAGTTGTTACCGTTTGGTGGCTCTTATTGGTCTCAAGAGTAAGTACTTTCCAAGCGGACGGCGGCGGGAGAGAGGGAAAAGGAAAGCGAGAGAAAGAGGGAGAAAAGGGCAGAAAAGTCTGACTGTTTGATTTATAACTAAAGAGTAGAGCGTGTACAATTGTGAGTCCGCAGCCCTGGCAGATACTAGACCCATCCAATTGTTTTTCAAGACCTTCCACAGATTAGAAACTCTTTTGGCTGTGATTTATGTATCGGAAATAGAAAAGCAAGATGAGTTTGCTCTTCCTCTTTTCTCTCTCTCTCAGTTATATTTCTTCCTCGTCCGTCCGCTCTGCCCCTCAAGTCTTTTTTTCCTTGGGTGTTTCAACTTATATATGTCCTTGCATATATCTATATTTCCCACATATGTGCCATATACAGATTTTGGAAGCGGCGGCGGAGGAGGGAAAAATTCTGTGAAATTGTCGTATTTCCATGATGTTAGAGCCGAGCTGAGGAAGAAAGAGTGAAAAAATTCTTTTATTTGCACTCGTCTGCATTTATGGTAAAAGGGGAAAGCGAAGTCTTAGCGACAGCTATAGCAAGCAATGCAATGTAATGCTATGGAACATTGTCTGCTTCTACCATGAAACTACATGGCCACCATCACTATCTATAACCTTTGCCATATAAGAGTGGCCCCCAGTGTGTTAGTACCATGGAAGGAGGTAAAAGTTCAAAAAAAAAGTTTCTATCCTCCAGAGATAAGGTGTAAGTATTACACGAGTCAGACATACACATATACATGGATTCTTATGGCACTTTATTCCGACAGGGATTTGATTTTGATTGGCACGTCCACATTCCAAATGAATGGTGAATTCAACTTACACACACTCAGATTTTTCTCTCTTTTCTTTCTCTTTCTCCCTCTCCCCTTTTTCACGTGCTTTCTCTCCCGCCTTCCTCACTCGCTCACTCTGTTTCCTCCCTAGAGTCTCTGTAAGAAGCGAGACGAGAACACATGCATTGTCTGCTTCCTTTTTTTCCTTTTCTTCGTCATCTGCTTCTGCTTCTTCTTCTGACTCCTGACAACGTTTATAAGGACAAATCCCTTCCTTCCTTCCTTCCTAGCTGCTCATTCTTTTTGAATTTTTTTATGCTACGGCCCAAAAACAATAGCTCTTCTTCTTCACATTTGTTCACACTATTACTACATTATATTGTATGGAGTCAGTGAAGCATTATCGTCGTCGTAGTCATCATCATCATCATGGTCATGATGCTAATAACTAAAGAAAGGAAATGTGTGTATGTACATGACATGATATGGAGGGAGTGCTGTTGTAAAGAGAGACAAAATGATTCCAGTCTGTTTCAGACATCCCCTTCTTCATAATATTCTTCTTCCAGTCTTGGTCATCATTTGCTCCATCTTGAGCAAGTCTGTGAGAGAGCGTGGTAGTTGCTCCTTTTTTTCCTGCCTTTGGATGTCCTATTATTTACGAGCCCAAAAGTTAGTTCTTCGCTCTTCCTGCTTTCCATTACCTCCACTTTCACTCTCTCCCTGTGTGAGCTTTGAACAAAACGGGCCCAGCACACAGTGGACCCACTCAACCGCAACATTTAGATATTGATGAAGAAAAAGGCGGTCCTGTGGGGACTATGGTGCTGACATGATGGCACTTCCGGTCTTACTCACTCTACCATCATGCTCTACTGGAGTGTGGTGTGCCTGCTCTATGGTTCGTTCCTCTTGCAATAATAATGTATAACTCTTTTAACGATGTCCCTAAAATATGCGCTCAAGAGAGTTATGGAAGACACAGAAGGATTTTTTTCGTGTGTTACCATGTCAACGACTCGTTTTGAGGTGGAGACTATCGATGCGTAAAGGATTTAGCTGTCATATATTATTTATGTTAGGGTGCGCGGAAGTATGTTGAACGACGAGTTGCGATTTAAATCAGGAACGACGAGGACGAAAGAAGAAGAGTCTTTCTGACCGTCTATGTAAAGGGGAAAGAAGAAGGACCAATGGGGTCTTTTATAAACTTTGCTCCCAGAGCACGCTAATGGACAAAATGTGGAAATTTCTCACATTACACTGCTCATCTTCCCCTGATTTATATTCTCTCTCTCTCTCTCTCTCTCTTTCGCACACACACACACACACACAAGTAGCTACTACCGCTACGTTCATAAAGAGTTTCATAGCGAAGATTTCCAGTAGTATCTATTATTATTATATTCGGGAATGATTTTACATAGTAGCTATAGCTATATATACCATACTTGTCATACTGGCCATCTTGTATTGCTATGGCAGTTCCCTGACAGGCTCAAAATGATTAAAGTTTCTGTTAAATTTCAATAAAGTTTGAAGGCGATAATAATTCCTGGGTTTTTCACCACTCTGCGGTCTGTACAGGCGGCGCCAACCGCCTACAGAATCCTCTAGCTCATCTGTAATATTGTGTAGGGGAAAATTACTCCTACACTATGGGTGACAGTTAGAAGAGAATATTTCGTTTAATAAATCAACGGATGTTTCATGCTACATTTCTAATACGACGACTCTAGTACGCACTTACACTAGCTACTGGTGCTCCGTCCTCGCTCCTGTCTGTGGTTTTAACTGAAAATTGCTACAAGATAGGTTATAGCATAAATCTAACGAAATGTAGTCACTTACTGTGCTGTCTTTGGTTAAGAAGGGGCGGGGGGAGCCCTGTGCCCTTCCGCGACACTTTGTACTACGACGATTGGATACAATATTTCCAAGAATGGATATCATTGCACACGGTGGTAGTCGTGGTGGTGTTGAGAAGACAGAAAAAAAAGGTTCTAATAAATTGGAACATGAGACGATTTGACTTTTATCTGCAAAATATATGATGGGACAATGTGAGAAGAAGAGGCTCATAAATTCTCTCTTTTCAATTGGACAAGAGCTGCGGCTGGGTTTTTTGACATGGTCGTCGTCCTCTGCTGCTCGCTTTTCTTGGTCATCCAAAACGAGAGGAAAATGCAGAAAAAATTACTGTGAAGGGACGAAAAAATACTATATATGTGGAGGATATCTACGGAGGAAGAAGAAAAAGAAGAGGAGGACGTTCCCTCAATATAAACCTAATAAAAGTCGGCGGCAGACACGTGGAAAAATACTTGAGAAAAAAAGCCAAACCATTTTCTATTTGAACAGAAGGAGAGAGAGAGAGAGAGCCAGTTGGAAGAAAGTCTTATGGATTTCAGGGTGACTTATGCAGGCGGCGCTGGTTTTTATAAAGCTTTCCATACAGAAGCGTCCTATATCACAAGTATTTGTAGAAGACGTAAATGCAATGAAGAAGAGGGGGAGTGAGAGGGAAAAACCTTAAATTTTCATGTTGAATCCTTCAATTCTGTTGAAAATAAGTGTCTCCCCACTGAGCCATAGGATTACGTATCCCACAGGGACAGACGTACACACACAAAGATTTCATTCTATAACATTTTAAATGACACTGCCCCCAGCAGTCCGCTCATTTATTGCACTCTTAACACAGATTGAGTCACATTCTCAATTTCTTCATATACCTCCCCTTTATTCCAATGTAGGAAATCGCATCACCGCTTCTGTAGTCAGCCTTCTGGACTTTAAGAAAAGTTAAAACATCAGTATTATTGATGAATACAAAGTTGAGAGCCACACTCTTATACGTATAGCTACATCTATAATACGGAGCTGTTTTCGTAACTTAAAAGTGGGAATAGGAAACAACTCATTACATTTAGCAGTTTGGTGCGCCTTTCTTGACAGACAAATTGCCATAGTTGAGCATAAGCTTTCCACTTGTATTGCATTCAGAAAGAGAAGCGAGTATCCCCCAAGGATTCACACTTTCTTGAGGAAAGATATTGTGCGCGGTGTAAAGTGCATCCATCCTTTATTAATTTTAGAGGAGAAAGTACAGAGTTTGTTTGCCAACAGAGTTTGGAATTTTCAACTGTGAAAATGTTGGATATCTGTGAGTGGTGCATGTGCGTGTGTGTGCACATACTTGGGTGTGTGTGCCTGGAATGCAAGTCCATGTGTGCCTATCTTTCATGTCTATTTTTCTTCTCTCTTCCCAATGTGGGAAATGCAACGAAAAATGAAGACAGGTTTGAATGAATCGATAGATTTGAGCGGAGGATAACATTGTGTAGGCCTTTCCCGTTCACCACTCACATTATTTTGCTACGTTCCGATAGACACACACACACACACCTACACATACTCACCCACACGCAGCAGCCAGTTGAGAGAAAGTATAAAGGTAAAAAAGGTTATACCTGGGAGCGGAAAGTGGGAGAAATGGAGCTCTTTCCAATTTTTTTTCCAAGTAATAAATCTCTTTTTTCTTTGCCCTATTCCTTGTTGAATGCGCATGGTACCATT
Organism: Bourletiella hortensis; assembly: GCA_034694225.1. Taxonomy (NCBI): domain Eukaryota; kingdom Metazoa; phylum Arthropoda; class Collembola; order Symphypleona; family Bourletiellidae; genus Bourletiella; species Bourletiella hortensis. Next base: position 9,505 of record JAQFYD010000639.1, on the reverse strand, counting down.
ACTCCTTGTTGGTAGCTAGTTTCTTCTTCTTCTTCTTCTTATAATGGAAGCTCACTTCTATGTATATGCTCATAAGCATGAGAATTTCTGTGGTTATAGTATATACCACGAGAGAAGAGAAAAAACTTGCTTCTTCTTCGATTCAACCATGTCTTACAAGGTGTTAATTTGAGAGCTTCTGGCCCTGCTAGTGTGCGACAGTTGTGTGGTGTGCGGAGGAAGCATGTGGGTGTACTTACATATTCTGTCAAGACAATCTTTCCTATGTCCTTGCCTTGTTTTCTCGTCATGTTGTTCCTTGTCGCCATAATGTAGCTGGAGGCTTATTTGGACGGGATGTGGTTAAATCCCCTCCTCCTCCTCTTTCCCTCCTAAGGCCACCACCAACTGTATGTACACACACAGTAGCCCCAAATCTCAACTTTTACATGCTTTAGCCTTCTTGTCGTCTAACTTTCTCCCTCGTATCATCATCATGGTGGTAAAGCGGTACACACACACACATACCATGGTGGATCCCTTATTTCCGGGATCATGCTTGTTTTCCCAGTGAAAAAGATGTCATTTTTATCCCATGACATGATAGAACTTGGTGTATGTTTGTGTGGGTGTGAAAAACTGTCCAGTCCTCCTGCAGACCATTAATAACAATGACAGAGATGCGGGGAAAACTAATTTGTATTTTATGCCTTAAAAAATATCCTGGGATATATGAGGGATAAAAGACATGGGAAATATTAAACTGCATAATTCATCCATGTCATAAATCTTTGAAGGCGCCGAAGGGAAGTGAAATGGACGAGGATGGCGGTGATGATGATGATGATGATCGTTAATACTCATACAATAAAGGAATGGCATTAAGAGTAGCCAATCTATTGCTGCTATACATTTGTGGCCGACGTAGCAGCTTTAAAGTATACATAAGATTTCCTAGCCTCCTTGTCAGCTAGAGGTGATAACATAATTTAAACGTCCATGCTCTACTTTTAACCACGCAATAATACGCAGGAAGGAGCAAGTGGCGGAGGAGGGGGATAGGAGAAGAGAAAGAGTTAGCTGGTGAGATAAAGTGGGAGCTAAAGGACAGGAAGATGTATGGAGAGAAAGCTGACCCAGGGCTCCTATCTATCCCTCTCATCTACCTTGGATCTTTCAATATATAGGTACATGCATGCTAGCGGTGCCAAATCGGCCTGCCGCCTCTCCACCCTGACCTTCTTACCTCGCCCATTCTCTCCCGTACAGCAGCTATATACATGAAGGAAATCCACCAATAATGCTTTCCCCAGCCTCATCATTCTCTCTGTTACGCACTTCCTGGAAATACTCTATCACTCTACATTCATTTTAAATTGAATCTCACTCCATCCGCCATGACTCTTCCCCTCTGTAGCGTCTATACCATCAATGCTGAATACCATGGTACATACAAACTTGTCTCCAAGGTATAATCACCAGATTTTTTTTATACGGCTCCCAATTTTGCATACATTTCTTCATACTTACGTTCTATAGCACAGGAGGAAATCCGCAAAGAATGGGTTCTTTCGTGCATGAAACAATTAGCAAAACCATTATTGGAGATCCACAGGTAAAAAGGACAAAAATGGAACAAAAGGAAACCAAAGATTAGAGCTGTTGAGGAAAAATAATGGAAGGCTCTTTTATATCTTGCTATCCCGCTGCTCCTCCTCCTGTTTCTGTCTAACCTGCACACACGTTTTTTTTGTCTGCATCGGAAAAACTTGTCAGAGGAGAGCCGATAAAAATGAATTATTTGCCATCTCAGACAAGTCCTTGGTTTTTTTAATGTTCAGTCTGAAAAAAGTTCCCTCCTGTGCCTTCTCCCTTTCTTTCTTTCTTTCTGTTAGAGAAAAAGAAAGGGAAAGCCAAGTAGTATGAATTTGAGAAAAAAACAAGAGAAAAAACCCGGAAATCGATATCTAACACTAAAAAAAGAGATACTGGGAGATAGAAAGGAAAAGTCTGTATTTAGACAGATAGAAAGAGAGGGGGGATGTAATGGGAGCGAAGAAAAGTTAGGAAAAATTATATAGAGAAAGGTGGCAATAAATGAAGAGAAAAATTTCATCCGGAAATTTCAGCATAGATGAATAGGAACGGATAGAGATGATGTGCAGGTATGTTATTGTATAAGGGAGTGTACATAACATATGCAAAGTAAGCAATAGTTTTATGGAAAGCTGCGTGAAAAACAAGGGCGATGGGTAGCTACATGTGGAGAAAAAGTGTTCACATGTGACTCCAACCATGTTTTGATGAGTATGCAAGCCGACGAGAATACATTGCATTTTTTACCTACTCATGTAGTCATGTAGCAGCTAACTTAGCTCTAGCTACATACATACATGGTTTTCTCAGTCAGATAAAAAATGATTGAAAATGGAAGGACACGCTAAATATGGATAAATCACATGGAAACTTTTTCCAGGCTTAAGGAGCTAATGCTACAATAAGTAGAGAGTCTATCTGAATGTAGTATATATAGCTTCATAATATAAGCTTACAGAGCGATAACGGCTGTTTCCACACATAGCTTTACCACTCAGCGAGCAAGCTTACATGTCGTTTGGGGGCATTGAGCTCAGCCCCTTATGGGCTCCCTCTTAATCCCTAATTAATTGATTCCCTACGGGACAACCAAGTCCAGAATCAGCTTTCTTTTTTCATAAATAAATTCATCTTCTATACAGCAGCAGCATATTTGATAAACCACAGGTAGACGCATATACGCATCGGCCAGATATACATGAAAAATCCCGGACCACTTCTCTGTGGTTATAGTACAAGTTGCTGAGAGAAAGCAATTATCGCATAGTAGAAAACCATAGGAGTAAACCCACAAAATATACAGCTGCTCTGCTTCTCCCACTAACTCTCTTCCTTTTTCTCTTTTTATTGGTACTCAAAAATAAGCTTTCATTGCAAGCCTAGTAACCACCAGCAAGCACTTCTAGAGAAAAGGAAAACGGTTCGGGAAATAGTAGTATAGTGAGTGCTGGAGGAGGAATATAGAGCAGTGAAAATATATATCTTATCCATTATAAATCATCTGAATCCACCCATAACGACATAAGGTTATCATTAGTAGAGTCCGAATGGCGTAATTTCAAATTGCTTTAAATGGCAGGTACGAGAAATAATTCCATATAAAAAAGAGTCACGGTGAATTATGACTGGAGAAGATGTCAGAGCTGGGACAAGAATTATAAGATCAAGGTACAAAGCTACAGCATAATTAATCAACTGTAAGGTTTCTTAATCTTTTTAAATGCACTAGCTACTGGTAATGCATGCTATTCATGGGAATCAAGGTGAATAACATAGGGTTTTGTCGGAGAGAAAGTAAAAGAAAGAGAAAGTTATTTAATATATTATTATTTGCGCAGCGAAGCTGATTTAGATGAGTGACATGGTGATGGTGAGTGAAAGGAAGGAGAAAGCGGGAAAGTTACATGTCCTCCATGTTTAACGATGTGGAAATGTGATCACTTTTTCCATGAAGTTAAGTAGCCTGGAGATGCCGGATTTTTAACTTTACACTCTTCTTTCTCCGAACTTTCACTGTGGAAAGAGAAAGAGAAGAAGCCTCTGGCTGTCAACCTGTGCCCGTCATCATGTCAACTTCTTCTTCTCTTGCCAGGCTATTTTAAACTCGAAATGCTTTTCCTTTGAATTCTTTCCTTCTTCAACTCTTCCAATCTTCTTTTCCATGTCATTCTGTGAGAAGTGATTTTCCGCGACGGATTACGACGACGACGACGTACTTACATTTCAAATAGGCAAGAAGCCATGTAAGGGCATCAAGTTTCATTTTAAAGCTGACAATAATGAAACCCTTTGATTTAATAAATGGGTCCTCAAGCAAAATTGATATGCCATTTGGGGTAGTTGTAGGGTATTAAATGGTATAAATTTCCAAGGATGTACGCTTCAGTGATGATGATAAGTGTTAGAGAAAAATTTGTGTAATAGTGACATTTGCATGAAATTAAGGCAATTAATTCAAGGGCTTTTGTATTTTCAAGAGGAGTTGTATCATGAGATTACATTATTATTACATCACTCATCTATCTCTCATCCTGGCTGACATGGATGACTGGCATGTTTTTTTTGTTCCATATTTTTGCATGCTCTGAGTCCGGGCTAAAATGACGCATAGCTTGGGCATAGCTATGTGGTAAACCAAACACATTTGGCACATGTTATAGCCTGGGAATAATAGGAGCGGGAGGAGATGAAATAGATTGGCATATGCCTCTGGGTAGTATTTTACCAGAGGAGAGAGAAGAACACAGTGCGAGAAGGCTGGAGGGATTTGTTAAGGATTAATAGAGACAGAGTGAGTGAAAGTTGTTGTTACTCCCAGCGCATCCATGTTACACTCCTGCTGCTCCGCTGTTTTCACTCGGCCTGTTTGCTTGACTAGCATAGAAGAAGCTCTTGTGATAGGCCAGCAGTAGTGCAGTGTACGTTAGGTATAAGCATGACCATTATTATTAGCTTGCTTGGTCATTGAAGGAATAAAGTTTTATATAGGAGAAATGTATAGTTCGTTGGCTGTGAAATTCTATTTGATAAATTCACACTCTCACTTCTCTCACCCAAGGATTTTGACTATGTGAAGAAGGATGAAAGTTAGCTTATTATAAGTTATGAGCTTGACTTTATGAAAGCTTCTTGTATATTATACAAAATAATAGTGAAAGCAAGGAGCTATAATATGTAGCAGCCTCAAGTGTCTCCAGAAAGCAACCTTCCTTTCCTTGTGTCCTTCTTCTGGAGGCACGCACGTGAACACACACTAACTCACACTCTACCCTCATTATGAACCACCAATGAATGATTAATGACATTTCCTTCTTCATCACTTCCAATCATCCCTCCCATCCATCTCACACTCATTTTCCTTAATGCTTTCCTCAAACTCCTGTACCCAGCTACTTTTTTCCCACCATGATCATCATGATACACACCAAAATGCATGACTTTAGAAGCCACGTCCCCCCAGCAGCAGCAACAACAACTGAGCCTCTGGGCGACCAAAGTTTTTTTGTGTTATATTCCCTTGTCTCAGCAATTCTCCACGGATGGTCAACCTTTTGGGAAAGAAATATTTAACCTTAAGCCTATCCCTCCTGTGGATGTCAGGTGCATGCATGCATGTGTGTGTATGTGTGTGCCCGTTGTGTGCTTCTTGTTTGAACAAATTGGGCTGAGGGAAAAGTACGAAGCGAAGGGTGTGACTGTCACGGTGTAAAGTCATTCCATTAGTCTCCTCCAGCAGCCCAGTGCCATAAGCTTAGACGGAGGTATAGCAGGGGAGGCTAATGTCCACAATCAACTTTCACATGATCTTTCCTTCACGAAGACTTTACTCCGTTCTCTTCTCTCTAGCCTAATTATTCCTCCTCAGCCAATGCATGCACATTTGTCTTAGAGGTTAGCCGCTCCAGACATCCATTTGCATAAAAAGATCACCCTCCACTACCATCGTCGTCGTCGTCACTGACAATCTCCTTTCACTCCTTCCTTAAGGATTACATTGAGAGAGAGAGAGAGAGATATAAACAGAGCGAGAGAGAGCCGGCAGCTTTCTCCAGCAGTCATGTAATAAGCTCACCTTGACTACTCCTTAAAGTCTCATCACCCTTAACGGCGCATAGAGAAGCGAGTGGGTGAATAAAGCCTAGAAGAAGATTTACATTTGATCCAAGCACCGAAGGCACGACATGAGTATAGTGAGTCCAACATCAGCCCGCGTAGCAATGTAATTTCCTTCATCAATCTTCCCACAACTTCTTTACACACACGCTCACCGTCGACTGCTTTCTACCCTCCCAGTTCTATGCGATTATTGCTGCCCCGTTGATACAATAAGGAGAAATTAAGTAGTCTTGCTTTGTAGATAATTAAATTCAACGACAACGGGATCCTTATTCATGGCCTTCTGTCTACCACCACCTCCCTCCTTCTACGGGCATGTACAGACAAGGGGAGAGAAGTGGGAAAAATAAACTAATTGCAGGTTGACAGCTGCTGTAACATTGTAGGCATTCATCTTACATCCTCCTCCTCCTATAGATATAGCTCCTACAGCTTTCCCAAGTGTGTCTGCGAGAAAGACGTCTTATTTACGAACTGCCCTTGGGTATTATTAGCAGTAGAACAAGGTAGAATTACCTCTAGTACTAACGGAAGTAGTAACCTGACCTGGGAAACTTGAGTGATTCATGTAGCAGTAGCAGCAGCAGCCCTTTCTAGCCAACTTACTCACAAAAGTTTTTCCATTGTGGCTGACTCCGTCTGTCCGTTAGTAAAAGAAAGAAAGGATACGTGCAAAATGTTGCCAAAATGATGGTAAAAGAAGAGAGAGAGAGAAAAATTAGATGATAAGGATCCGTCAAAGTTTGTATCGATCCCAAGGTAACATGCTTTATCTGAGATAAGTAATCAGACATTGCTATAGAGACAGAGTGCTGGGGCTGGTGTGGTACAAGAATAGATGTACTTTCTTTCTCAATGTTCCGTAGCTAAATGGTTCAAACGTATGACCAAGCGGACTGTTAGCCTGTCTCCCAGCCAGGTTTGTTTTCACATATGCACGGAGAACCAAGTCTCTAAAGTACTTGGAAGTTTACTTATACTACTTACTTTTTAGAAACGTATGAATATGTCAGACTTTCGGGCAGTAGTACTAGTATGCATGAGCGTGTGTGTGTAAGCTAAAGGCGGGATAGTTGTTCAAAATGACTAGCAGGGGAAGAAGAGAGCTATGGTAGAGAAGAAGTAGGAAGCGGGACTTTGTGAGTACTAAGGAGGACTTAAGCCGTCGTAAGCCAGGAAAAGTAAGAAGGAGTGAAAGTGTAGTGTGAAAGTTGCTCCTTTTACATGCTTTCCCTGTCCTTGCTTCTATGGTATCGATTACAAAAGCAGTAAGAGCAGGACTAGCACTCGTAAGCAAGCAAGCATGGAATACTACTAGCCAGTACTCTCTGCGTCTACTACTACTACTCTGAGCTTTTTGGAGATTAGTGTTCTCTCTCTCTCTCTCGCTCTGAACGATCACATCTACACACACTTTCCTTTTTCTTTTTTTCAGGGTTCAACTCTTGGATTTTATGCTGGAACATTGTATGGCCAACAACACACCTTTCCTTTCATTTCCTCTCCCACTCCAATAGCTCCATCTACATTAAACCTGTCATTTGTTTACAAATAGTCCCTGGAAATGCCAGTTACACGCCGTTATTTCTATTACCACAACCGTAGTTTCTGATTTCTTCCAACTTTTTCCTCAATGGGCAATGTATCTTGCTAGCACATTTCTCCCGTCTTATTTTCCCTTATAGCCAGCAGTAGCAGTAGTAGTAGTCCAGCCATAGAAAGTAACTAGGAGCATCTGGTACGAGTCTGTGTGAACCTAAAATTTACGTCCATTCCTTTCACCAAGTTACGTTATAAGCTATAGCTTAGCTGGCTAGATAGCCTACTAGCATGGGCTAGCACAATAAGTTGAATGGAACTTATTCGCTTCAGTTATTTCAGGCAAGAGCGGCAGGAGGAGTAGTAGAATTTCTCTTCGCTTTTTAGCATTTACTTTCAGCATCATTTGCATCATACACTCTTTTAGTATCCCTTCATAGTACTGGACCAATTCCATTGAGTTTTCCTGAAAAGCAAAGTGCCGCAATATTCCTGGACTTACTTTAATATATTTACATTCAACTTTGAAATGGACTGTAGATGTAGTATCATGTGGAACTCATTTTAACGCGTGTAGGAGGAAGATCTTAGATTTTATGCCCGAAAATTTAGTACGTTTGAAAAGGTGAATTGGTTAGAAAAGGTTGGTAAATATCATATTTTACTGTATAAAGGGATTTTCCTTCTAGAACTCACGTCCTTACTTAAGTTTCTGGCAACGGCCAGGTTGGCTCCTTCGGATGAGTTCATTGCATGTCGATGTGGATGCGTTACGATGACGACGACGATGAGGACGATATGTGAGAGTGCAAGGGCGAGAAAGTGAGGGAGTGTACAGTTTTTTTTCTTCTGAGTAACGAGTTAGTATCCAGGGGGATAGTTTAGAGCTCGTGTGATGGATGTAAAATAGCATGTGGACGTAAAGGGAGTATAGAGTGAGTAGGAGGATGGTGCGAGTGCAATTTCTAGCTACAGCAGCTACCATTTATTCATCTGTTTACCCTGTTATTTTTCATTCCCTTAGAATCTAGGAGCAGTCGCATGGGGCTATGCTGCCCACTGCCCATGCAGTCGTGGCCAGTCGTGGGAGTAACATTCAGACTTTCTTCACTACAATTGCTGTTGTTCAAAACTTGCGTCCGTCCTTGTGCTCACTTGACGGTCTCATGCAATTATAGCAGCTTTTTTATGTTGTTCAGAGGTGTAAAGCTTTAGTGAAAGAGCGTGCTTACTCTACGCTCCACTTTATGTAAACATATGAAAAGCTTGATTCACTTTATTCGAGCAGTTACAAGGCTGCTGCTGCTATTATTCAGGTTTCTAAAGAGGAAAAGCATGTTGTTGTTGATGAAAACATTGACAATGAATGCAATGACATTATTTTCCTTTACTGCAGATTGAAATTGGAACCATTGGAATGTTCCTTGCAGACGACTTTCATCCAGAAGCAAATCAACATTGTTCTCTTATGTATTGCAATGTTAGCTGCTGAGTAATGCTGGGGTTGGAATCGGCACATGTATAGCTTCCAAAGCACTAATAATAATAACAATATCATCTTCCATGGTTTCACTGCATACGTGTATGAAAAATTGTATAGCTACATGTTGTACGCCCGTTGTGCCTACGTATATGGCGAATCGAGATCCCATATGTAGCCTGAAAGGCGCAGATTTCTGCAGGCAAGTTTTTTTTATTTTAAACCAGCCCCGTTTCCTCTTACTTGCATAAATAGCCGTGTGTTTGTACTGGGGGTAAAAAGGTGCGGAATTGCACGTCCAGTATTTGTTTAATTATGGGTGCAGTACCATTGCGTCTCGTTTGTTGGTTCCGTCTTTCGGTGAAGCCTGTACTTTATACTGCATGAATACACGACAAGATTGACACACTGTTGACTGTTTGCTTGCATGCATGTATGCGAGTTTTCTGGGTCCATATCTACATAAATTTTGTGTGATTCTTCATGTCTGGAGCAAACTGTATGCAGTAGGATGTAAGCTTGGAAACGTTGCGTTGTTGTGCCTCCGCGTGGCACATAAATTGTGTTGAATTTTTAGGGTATTCGGACCCCATGTCCCACATAATAAATCAGGCTGGGAAAAGACTCGACGAAAAAAGACATTTATATTGAAAGTGTGTTTTTCCGCAACAAAATCATAAAAGATTAATGGTCTTGTCGCTTCTGTGCGCGCGGGTGTGTGTCTCACTAGTTCAGCAAGAAGAAATCGATGTTATTTTTTTCACTGGTACTACACAGAAAGAGAGAGAGAGAGAG
>JAQFYD010000638.1:0-16573 GCA_034694225.1 Bourletiella hortensis | reverse complement strand
TGGAGATTCCTCCATGGTGGAGATTCGGCTCAGTTGGAGGGAGAATAATAATCATTTTATATTTTGAATATATAATCAACAGAAGCCACCATCCTGCTATGGATACGTTTTGCAGTAGCTAGCATTGATAGGAAGCTGTTGTAGTGTGAGGGTGAGATGACAGTTAGGGAGGCTTTCTTCCTCTTCTTCCTCCTCGGGGGTTGAGCATAACTTTTTTTTGGTCGTTACGAAGAACGGTGGCAGACAGGACTGTTATCTTTGCTTAATGGTATTCTTATGTTTTAAAACTTGCCGTGTGGGTTGCATGTCCCTTGGAATTATATGGGAGAGACATGATAGGATCGGTGAATTTGTTCTCAATGTTTCCTTTACCTCTACAACTGAGGCATTTACTCTGGTAATTTTTTAAAATGTAACCTGTCAGGGTGAAAGCATTTAAACGCGCTATGTCTTCTCATCAGTGAATTGTTTTTCCTTATTGCTGTTAGAACTGAATGGGGAACCGGTAGTCATCTCTCTGTCTCTTGCAGATATCATAGCAGTAGCAATAGCTAGTAGTATCATGGACTGATTGACACACAAGATTCAGTCACTACTGTTTGCTTGCAGGGCTCAAGATTCCTATAGATAGTCAAATTATTCCCTTCGTTCTATAGCTGTTGTTAAGATAGGAAAAATCTATAGCCATTGGAATGCCTTTAGTTTGAACTTTGCACAATTCCCTAATACATTTTCTTTCTCATGGTAATTTACTGCTCCTACGTTCCTAAGCGCCTCATAGGTACGTCAGTATGAGGCTTTGATGTGAATCTTGGCATGGGAACCATTATTGTAACAGAAATGCCATAAAGAACGGCTCTAATATTTTAAGTACATATGCACGGAGAACGTAGCAAATAAATGAATCCGGTTATAGGAGGAGAACAATTACCAAGCTGATGATGATCCATCTTTACTATTCGTCCGATTTTTACGACGCATTTTTGAGCAAACTGATGTTCATCTTTGGAAAGGATCAGTATATAGTAGCTAAAGTCAGCTGAATGAGCTGAATTCTTCCTTCTCCCTTGTCTCTCTGTCGTGCATAATAGCTAGACCTGGGTGCTGGAAAAATGGATTCTATTCTTGTAACTGCTCAAAGCTGTCGGACGGCCGGAAAATCCAGGAGTTTTAAAAGGAAACGCAACGTGAAAAAATCTGTTTTTATGAAAATATCATCTGATCGTAGGAGGACGGATGAGGAGAGAGAGACAGAGACGGTAGGATAAAAAAAGGAGTGGAGGAGAAGAAGCATTTTATGAGCTCGTTGTCAACCATTTGTATCGTTTGTAAAGCTTATTTCCACATGTATAGATTTATGTTGAAAGCCTTCTCCTCTCAAGTTTTTGCCATCGTTTATCATTATGCGTAAGTGCAGTCCCTAAAATTTCATTACACTGCATCCCAAGTCTGACACGGACGGGGAGAACTGATGGTAACGTAAAGAATCATCGTCACCAGTATAGTGGTGCAAACGAAGAAGAAGAAAGATGAGTATAAAGGGGAAAAGGGAAAATGTCAATAAATCAGTCTCTCTTCTTCGCCCATTAGATTCTTAAATAAATTCTGAATCATAACTGTACAAAAGTCAGCAAGTTTAAATGAAAAAGATGCTGATGAACATAATGGTTTTTACTTTAGAAGTGTGCCTTGGGTGCTAGCTGCTTCATCCCTCACATATATATTTAACTAGCAATGAATACTACTGCCAGCAACAAGTGCAGTACCCAATGCCTTTTTTTACAACATCATAATAGCGCATATAACCATAAATATAAGTCGCACGGCCGCCGGCGGAGGTAGCTAACTACAGGATGAACAGGACTGAATTACTGAGTGACTGGCTGGCAGAAGCCTGCTGAGTCTGGGACTGAGAGCATATGCTAAAAACATTTAAAAGCTTCCATTCACATTCTGTCACGTTGACCCATTAAGAGTATTTGTGAACTGATTAAGAAAATTATGCTGTTGATCCAGTCCTTAACTGGACGTATGTATACACTGCTCCATTGAACATGCACTGACTGGTAGCTACTTCTCATAATTGTTGTTCTTCACTTAAGCTGCTCCGTCTTCCGGCTTTTTTGGAAGCGCCACTACTTGTACCACAAAAATGGTAATCCGCCGGGATTGAAAATGAAATGACTAGCTCGTCTATACCTGCAGACGAGGCATTCAAACACACAACAACTGTGGCTAGTGGGAACAAAGGAGAAGGAATGATGATAATTATTATTATTTCCATACTTTCAATCGAACTTGTGGTTTCAGGATGTTAGCGAGAGCAGGGGGATTAACAGAGTGGAGAGCTGATATGCAACATTCCAATCACACGCTTGCATGATCGTCGATCAGAATCATAATTTTCTTCTTCACTGGCCCTGCCACTTGTTCAATGCATAGAATTTGTATTTCATCTTGGAATTTTTCTTGGTATTAACGCGGCGACTGCAGTTTGACAACCGCTTTTAGCGGTTATCCCTGCACTTATTAGCCTCAGTCGAGAGGTTTTTTCCCTATCTTTTTTTCTCTCTCTCTCCGTACTCTGTCTAGAGTAAACGCTCTTCTTCTGAATAATTTATGGCTCCTCGTAAATATTTCCCCAATAATCATCACGTTCAGGTTATTTCTCCTATACCCCTATAAGTCCGTATCGTAACTGCTCAATTACGAGTCTCTAAATGTTCCTCGGAGCATTAAATATGATCATTTTCTTCTTTCCAATACAGAGATGCATTTATGCACAGTAGGTTCATGTACACATTGCTTGACATGGAGAGAGCAGAGAGGGTGAAGACACAATTAAAATGTACTAATCTACTCTATTTAATGCCGCCTAGTAAATGACAATATAACTATTAAATTCTAATGTATGAAAAATCTCAATACACGATTTCTGCATTTAATTTCCCATGTTTTAAATGACAGTGAGTTTGTAGGCCTCAAATTTTATTAAAATTAGCTATTAAAGACAGGTCCCGTAATGGATTATGTTGTGCAAAATTGAAGCATTTTTTTGCCGATCTGTTAGTAATGATAATGCTTGCTGTCCTTTGTGAAGGTTTTGTTCTTCTGTTGATCAGTGGGAAACCCAGAAGAGCATGGATGAGTTCAGGTATAAAGTTTTATGGGAGTAATTCTTTAAAGCCTCGCACTGTTCTTTCTTTCGTTTATATTCATTTTGTAATAACTTTATCATGTTACTTTTTGCGAATGAATTTTCTCTTCAGGTTAGATTACTACTACTTCTCCAAGTTCTCACAGCAATTGAATTTCCACTGGTTGTAAAGTCGTCCTCATTAACATAAGCTAATAAATAAAACAAAGGGCAAGTCACCACCATATCATGAGAGATCATGGGCGGTAAGGTGTCACTCACACAAATTCCCAATGTTCACTTTAAACACACAGACTGAATTTATGATTGCATGACAGATCTAATACTACAAGTAGTATTCATTGTCATTCTGTGATCATCCGCTGTATATTTTCGCAGTACAGCAAAAAAAAAGCAAGAGAACAAGCCACCGCCACAATTTTTCATTATCAATGTGCAAAATCATTTAAACATTGTAAATATTCACCAAGTTACAGTCTCAAGCTTCACACAATGAAAGGCATCAGGTTTCACAAAGGAAACCCTCCTCTATAATATGAGCGGTAACTGAATCGAAGGAAAGGGATATCCTCAGGGTGCCTGGTAACAGGACAGGTTGGGTTAAAGCTATAGAAAACATAAATTAAATGCAATGTTCTTGTAGCGCTTTAAAAACATATGCTCAATGAGAAATTTCGTGATCTTGTACTACTACACGATGAACTCATTCAGAACTGCTGTCTAAACTGGAACATGCATCTATGGCATGAGATTCAGAGTTATCGTGAATCAGGGAGGATGACGTCCTTGTCAAAGTTCATTTCATAAGAAATACGCTACAGTTTCTGCCGTTCGCCATTCACATATGATTTTAAAATGCACTTAAAAAACTTCATATGGTATAATACAGAAAAAATCTGATCCACTTTTCCTGCAGTAGGCAAAGATCAAAGAAGTGGGATTGTGGGCCAATAATTCCTAATCATGGGGCAATGATGGTTATACTGGGTTGTAATGATGCAGGAACTTTTTCTAAAGTTGCTGCGTGTACATTATTGTTGTCGTTACCAAAGTAGATTGGAAATCCATAGCCTGCTGTGCATGTTTGAGCCTGAAGTAATAGTCAAGGGCGTTCAAGATAGAAAAATACTTGTTACGTGTGCGTATGGGAAGTTTATATTTGTTGTGAGTGCTTGCTAACTTGTGACAGATTAGGAGCTGAGTTGACTTCACAATGCGCTCTTCACAAACAAGCTTGACATTTTAAAATGAAAACTCTGTCAGTAAATAATTTATGCTGATTTTCTCGTCATTTTTTCCGGCTTCACACATGGCAAAATGTATATAAAATCGCTACAGGATCAAAAGAGATGAGAAGTTCATCCCTATTGCTAAAGTAACTATGAATGCATGAATGTGCGTGTTGGCGGTACTGTACTGCCTCTCGAGAGTGAGGATGCTTAGTTTTGAATTATAGAATCACGGCGGACAGGCATAATAAATTGTGAAATATAGAATGTAATGTACTTGCTATAATAGATGTTTGTGATTTACATGGATTCGACGCGCCGTCAGAAGTAGAAATTTTGTGAACAAAAAGGAACAGAGTATGTGACCATTGAGGACTGGTAGTAGTTGCCTATGTGCTGCTTTTCTTGTTGTTGTTTTTGTTGTTCTGGGACAAGATTACATACGGCTTGCGGAACTACTACTTACATTCAGAGAGTTAGAGAGAGAGAGAAAAAGAAGAAGAAGCAAGATCCAGACGGTATGCAAGTTGCCATAATGCAAGTTAATGAAATGATTATGTTGCTCATTATGTACTTTAACCTCACGCTGTTGTGAATGTCAGAGTGAAGATTATGAAAGAAAAAATGAGAAGGCTCTCACATTCTTCTTGTATGCAAGTCAGTAATGTTGCTGCGGTAGCGTTAGCGATTCGGGCATATGGGGTGCTTACACAGTAAGACTTTGCACATAAAAGCCTCAAGCTCGTCGTTGAAGGAGGAGGAGGATGATGATGATGGGAACAAGCTAACGATTTTGACTGGTAGTGGCACATATTCATGCTACACAGAGTTCTTTATGAGCCCTTGAACCGGGTGAGTTTAACTTCCCTTTATGTATGATAAAATATACTACTTGATTTCTGACTGACGAGTGGGAGCCGGAGGGCTCCATCATAAAGGGTCCTGTGGCATGTGGTGTGTCATGAAATGGTGGCGAGTTGCATCCGGGACATGATGCTCATCATAATGAAACGAATGTCTTTAAACGTGAGACACTACTACCACCGAGTTAGGGTTTAATGGTGCAACATGCGGATGTGCATTTACGTGCGTGCATGGATGGATTCACGTATGTATATGTGTAACCGTATATTGATGGAAGCTAGGGATTTTATTACGATCGTTACCAGTCTGCCTCTTCTCTGGTATCATCATGTGTGCACTTGTCTACAGGGTTGAAGGGGTGGGTAATTTAACTGGCTTAACTGTGCATGTTCAAAATATGAGTCCTGCTGTACTTTTAGTAAGTGCGAGCGACGGGACGTGAGGAAGCCTTGTTTCCTTCCATCGGGGTTTGCTTTTGGTCTTATGCTCAACGATGATGATGATGATGGCTCTGATGATGAAGAAAGAAAGAGGGCTTATATTCTTGGCTCATGCATCCACTCGAGTCAGTACTACAGTTGAATTAAGCATCCGAATAAATCTCTCACATCAAGACAATCATGAGGGGCAGGTCTGCGGTGGTACAAGTTGTAGTGGCGGCAGTGATTACACTACAATGTGGTTAGTTTCACGAGAGCCAACTGTGGTCCAGTTAGTTCACCTGGAGTGCTGCACTTGTGTGCATGTCTGCCTGTAGCAGCTCTCTGTGTGAGTGTGTGGAACTTGTAAAAATATCTGATAAAAAGTTAGTGAGGCTTGACATTTGACAGGCTGCCCTTGGCTTACTCGCGTTCAGAAAAGTGAACACAGTACCGCGATTGTTCTCTCGGCTTCTTCTCCTTCTTCTCCCCATCACACACATATCAGTTCATTTTCTCGTCGTTGATCTTATATCTGCAGATTTTTCCTCACTTTTATTCGCTCACAACTAATGAGTAGCATCGAATGCGGAGTGGGAAATCACTATATATGTCTATACATATATGAAAACATGAACAAGAAGATTCTTCTCACAAAGTTGGTCTGTATCGACGTGTGTGTGTATTCAGTTAATACATGGACATGACTCTGTATGCACTGACACAGAAGGGCAGTTGGACTCTCTTTATACGTGCCGTTAGATAAACTTCAAGTTTGGGAGACCAAGTCCGATTAAGTTTAATGCTATTCCACGTCGTCATAATATACAGTAGAATCAGTGTACTTCTCACTGTTCAACTACACGGAGTGAATGAATCCCATGTGTTCCTCTCTCCGTGTGCTACGAGCAAGTTCTTCTATTAGCAGGCTGCTATAGCTTACAAGTCCTGATAAACTTACTGTTCCAATACATCTGTATTTGTGTGCTAAATACTACTACAGAATACATCATGAGTGCATCATACTGCTCCACAGTGTCGCTTTCAGTGGCAGGGCACATTAATGCATGAAGCTTACGTCAGACGTAAAAATTGTGTCATTTCGTTTTTTACGAGTCTTCTATATTATACTTGGTGAATGTGCATTTAAACAGACCTGTTGTTCGACATAAGTTCTCTCTCTCCCCGCAAGACCCTATTATAATGGCTCATTAGACTCTATCACCACTGTGTACATTTGAGTAGTAAAACAGAGGAAACCGGAACATTTCGTCATTATTAAATGACTATTTTACACTTCTGCTATCAGTATTGTTCTGACTGTTGATAAGTGAGTGAGCGAGCGACCCTGTCGTCATTCCCCAAAACAGACTTGTTGCTCCATCAGAGAAAAAAGGCATTCAGCATAATTGAATTTAGCTCCTGAGAGAAACTACTTCTTCTCATGGTGAAGATTTGTGTAATTTAGACAAATGTATGTGTATGTGCCAATTGCCGAATACGTGATAATGTGCCGTGGTATGTTTGGGAATGATTAGTTATTTCTTTGAGGCTGAAGGAATATGGTAGCAGCCTAAGGATATTTATCAACGTGCTCATAAAAGCAAGCTGACGACCCTCTCTCGCTCTTCTGTCTAACTCAATTCTCTTATTTTCGTTTTCGTCTTCTTCAGAGTGAATGATGGAAGAAGGTTTGCTGTTGTTATATTGCCGGTGATGGAAATAGGTAGAATAAAGTGGACCTAAAAACCTGTGGTACCCTTTTCATCCTGTGCATTCGTTCGTTCGTTCGTTGAGTAGAAGGCACACACAGACACATGTGAATGGCACATATACATAGCCTTGGAGCTGTGTAGGAGGAAATCCCACATGTACAACCAATTGGTGGTTCAAATGTAAACAACATGAGTATCATCATCGTTCCCACTAATAATAATGACGGACTGATTCAGCTGGATCCTTCCTCTTCGTCTTCTTCTTCTATTGAACAGACGCACAGGTCTTCTTCAAAAGTGATTGTTCTATAGCCATAAAGGAGGATAGAAGGAAACCACATTGGATGGATGATGACGGAAAGGCCTCTTTTTGAACACGATCCATCATCGATCCCAGTGGATTTTTCAAATCAGTTTTCAACATAAATTGATCGAGTTGTTCTTTCTTCCTACCTTAAGTGCTCAGTACTATAGTGGATGTTGAGAAAAATCCTTATCTCAGGTCCAAGCTTGGATTTGGGAAATCCATCGTTCAGTAGCTAGAATTTCTCAAACATTTTTCCTCCTGTGTACCTGCCTGCTGTAGCTACTATGAACAGTGATGGATTATTAATTCCTAAAAAGTATATTTATTCCACTATCATATGATCATCACCATCATCAACAGCAGCTTGCATCCTTGAATATAGATGGTACATTTATAAAAAAATAGTTTTTCAAGTGCAGTTTTATGTGGGTGATGTGATAAACGATAAAAGCCCCGTCACTACCAATATAATCAGGATAAAGCTATACATAAAAACTGGAGATGAGCAGACCTCTATCTGCATCTCTTTCTCGCACACACATTCATTCTCGTACTCAACCAGAACGTCATACTGTGATGCAAGGCAAGGATAGTTTTTTTTTCCTTCTTGCAACAGTGAACGGGGTTATGCACATACAGACAGAGCCATTATTCTTTTGACTTATACAAATGAAGTCTCCGCCTGTATCATCAGGAAAATGAACGACGGAAACTGAGGATCTGGTCTGCCTGTCGTTCAAATAGATCTGCTGATCTAATGCCTGAGAGAAAACCACAGAAAAAAGGCTAATTTTGTATGCAAGTGAGTGTGAAACTCTTGTTAGTGCAAAGTGAGTCATGCGTTTGGAGACAAAAAATTAATATAATAATAATAATAATTCTCCTGTCTCCCATACCATCAATGTCATTAAGCAACTTTGTAAATCCTCTTGCCGTCCACTACTGTTAAGTGAGGAGCGTGTATAAACACAAGAGAGCCTAAATTAGTTAAGTTGTTGTTGTGATTCTGTCCAAGCCATTAGAATCTACTGGTGTGTGTATATGCACACCACTTGAATACTATACTTCCTGTTATTCCAATCAACATTAATTATTTGTACTACTACTATTACTACCATGGGCTTTCAACCTTTCGGAAAAATCAAAGGACTATTTAAAAAGTCCAAGTCTCAGCTCTCGTTATCGTCGGGTAAGTCATTTTTTTCACTCGCTGCATATTAATTAATGAAAACTTCCTTCACAGCTAGCTCCAGCTGCAATGTTACGAACATAAAGGCAATAATGCAGAACGCGGAGCGTTAAATGAGCCATAGTAATTATGGTTAAATGTCTGGTCAAACATGAAGCTTACCCTTTGAAGAACTATTAAGCACTCAACCAGTACGTCTATCGATGGTCCATTAACATTAAGGATCACACCCTCGGCATGGTCGTCTCCATCATCATCATCATCATCCCCAGTACGAGTATCATAATGTGACCATATACAAGTTGAAAATCCAAGCTAAAGTAACAGCTTTGTTGGGCCAGCCTTCGCCCGTACTTAGTTTCTCTATCCATGCATGTCAGAATAGTGTGAAGAAAATCATTTAGACCTGAATTAATTTGTCCCCAGACTGTAATTAATGTGATAACAGCAATTGAGGGGCATTGCCGTGTCTTTATGTTAATATTACTTTCACTATTAGTCCTCATCCTGCTGCACAGACCACACACATACAAACATAGCTACAAAGTCAGACATGATCATGATATGTTGGTCGTGGCACGACGTTAAGTCTGGGTCAATCTTTTCTATCATTATAATGTACAGAAAGGCACTCAATTTCTGAGGAAAAATAATTGGAAAGAAGGGGTGTTATAGTGTCTTGTTCCGATTTAGATGCAAATTATTATTCATTATGCTGTCCAATGGTTCTTCTTCTTCAGTTATTGAAGAGACCAGAGGAAAAATCACGGGTAGACTTGAAAATGAGCCAAATATGACAAAAAAAGTTTAGGGATCATCACCATCATCATCATCGTGATCATCATGAAGACAGGAGGTTGAATTTTGAAACAATAATAATGCCGGTGGTGAATAATATTATTTTCTTGGTCTACGAAAAGTTACTACGGGTTAAGAAGGACTTGAGTTGTTCCTTCTGGAGAGGAAAAATGATCATAGATGAAGGGAACCAAGGGGTAATTTACCATCTGCTCCTTAGATTAGTAACGCATACACACATGTATGCCATCATGTAATTCATTTCTCCTCCAAAGGCTTCCCACCATTACAGTAGTAGCTATAATAGTTTCTACCGAATTTCCTCCTTACCACCACTTTAGAGCTTAATACTACAGTACAGTCATGATTGTCCTTCAACTGGCGTCTAGATTTTTCCTTTGGTAACCATTATTACCATAAAGTTTAGAAGAAACTTGTTGTACTTTTTGGATCCCGTTCAATAAAATAACTTTGTCTTCATGTAGTAGTAGTAGCAATAATTACTCTATTAATTTATAAGCGGCTTCTATATCTCAGTAGCTACAGATGTTTATTACATATTTTACACCCTATTCAGCTCTGTACTAGTACAAAGACAGACTAGGTTCAGAAGGCAATGATAATAATGATAATGTGTGGACGGAGGTGGATGCAGGATGTATGTATAGGATATGGTTATTAATGCAGAGGGCGGCCCTATTTTAACCATTAAGGTGGCGGCACATGGACACATATGTAATTTGTTGGTGCTTTTTTAAGACCACTTTTGTATGATGATCAAATGCTCTCATAGAAATTCTCGTCGGTTCACTTGCCTCACAATAAATGAGGTATGAGGCCATTTTTAAAAAGTGAAAAGTCAACTAATTGTTTTCCTAAGGCTATGTGATTACTTGTGTCCGTTTAGGATATTAAGTCAAAGGATGTTGCCGCTGGTGTTATTGCAGTAGTCAGCCAGTCAGTAACTCAGAAAGGAGGGAGAATGCCTATTGCTACAAAGCAAAGTGCTCCTCTTGCTACTGAATCTTAAAGCATGTAATAATAAGGAGATAGCAGGAGAAGGTATGATCTTATGTCCATGATGTTGATAACAGAAGCAATGGAGTCCAAGTGTTCAAGTCAAGACAGACAAGGACTGTGAGTGAGTAAGCACCGTTATTGTCTCTGACTGTTCTCAGGATGATGATAGTGATGATGAGGCAGGCATCTCCTCATTCCAAACATTTCTCATTTCAACCGTCATGCATTCAAACTGCTTTATTTTCAAAAGAGAACAATAAGAAATTTTTTTAAGTAACAAAAGCTGGTCCTTTCTTCCATACGAAAGTCAACAAGCAGAGCTTCTGCTAAGCACAAAACCCATTCAAGGGTTTATGGCTGTGCACATTTTTGGAAGTGCGAAAAAAAAAATTGTAAAATTATGATGTGCAAGGAGACCATGATAATAGTGTAGGTGGCAAGGCAATGGGCAATTCCTCCAAGTTTATTTACTTTTGATTTTTCTATGAACCTAGAAGAAGATGATGATTATGATGAGATTTTGTTTGTGAAGGAGTCTTGAAGAAACCAGATGGACTGCGGATGAGTTAGTGAGGAAGCATAGTAGTACTAAATAAGTGGGATCCAAAAAAATAGCTTATCATCATCATTCCTGTTTTATTCATAATGGATAAGAAAATATTATAAGGAGCGGCATATTGGGGTCTATAGAGTGAGACTTTGTAATCATATCTTGAGATGAAATGGAAAACAGATGAAAGAAAATGATGACATTTCTTCTTCATGTCTGCTGCATGCCTCTGTTTCCACACGATGATGAGCTTTCGTATACAACTGAAGACTAACTACTTGTTGCAGCAGGGTAGTAGCTGCTCTATACGTAAATATTCATATGCAGTGTGAAGGAATGTATATACGGAAATGTTAAAGCATTAAAACAGAGTTGTGTGAGAAACAAGAGTGCATCTGTGCTGATGGAGGCCTCCGTAGCAAGATTTTTTTCTTCTTCCTTGAATCATTATAGAGATTTCTTGTTGTTGTTGAGAAACTGCATAGGAATGCATTTTCTCCAGTTACTTGCTCCCATCGTACATCGAATAGGCCGTCCCGAACTGGGGCTAATAAGTACTTTTGCATTTAACTTGACTCATACATTTTACTCACAACACAAATACTTTGGGAATACGTCTGAAGAGCCAAACCGGCAAGGAAGGCTTTTAACTCCTGGACGTTTTTTTTCTTTCTGCTTGGCAAACATTTTAATTGTATCGAGCCCAATCCTTCCACTACATTCACATACATAGGCATAGCTGGCTACTTATGTCTATTCAACATAATTACGCATAATGATTTCATGTAAACATGAAATGGGTGGAAAAATCTTCGAGTCTGTAGTGTGACTCTAATACTCCTTGATGTGGAAGCAGTCGGAGCCGTTTAATCTGATACATGCAGAGGAGAACATTAGGTCATCAGACGGCATGTCTTACTTTGTTATTTGAAACCGGCATTAATTTCACCTATATAGTTGATAATGCTGATTACGGCGACGGTGCAATAATTCCGGTTCACTATACAAGACACTCACTCGCCTTCTTGCCAGGAGTTGCTGTTGTTGTTGCTGTTGCGTTGTCAAACCTCGTGTAATTGTTTTTGCTAGAAAAAAAAAACAATTTTTGATGATTATACTATGCCAGCCCAAAAGAATGACCTCTTCGAGTGGATGAGTGCGTAGCTATGGAAAAAACTTGGAATCCAGTGGTCATAAATTATCGGTGTATAAGTACGAAGTTTAGAAGCAATTTTCTAAAGAGCATGCTTATTTTTTTGGTCATTACTGCCGGGATGTTTGACTGGGTACTTGTGTATAGCGTGCGCTACACTGTCCGTGTGGCTCATGATGATGATAACAACTGGAAGAATAACGTGATTTTAAAATGTTTCTTGTTTTTTTCTATGTGTAACAGAGAAAGATGTAGGATTTCCTTACATTGGGACGACTGGTTCTTCCGAAAAATGCTCCGAGTGTAACGAGTTTTATAACATGGGAAAGAAGAGAAAGTTGATTGACGTTTGTGGTCACCACAGATGTTTCACTTGTATAACACAGAATGAGAACTGTCGAGTATGTAGTCATCAAGATCCAGTTGCACCTGCAAAAAAATCCTTGCCCTTTCGTCAGAAATTCTCTCCAGTTCCTATTCAGAGATCGTTCTTCAAGTCAAGTGGGAACTATCACTACGTAATGATCCCATTTTAAGAGCATTCATTTTTTCTTGCGTTGCGATTATGAAGAAGCAAATCATAATCGGATGACTGTATTTGTACTTGGTCTTAACGTATAGGGGAAGAGTGGTACTCCAGTAGTTTCCTCTGCCTATGGTACTCCAAGATTGGGACGGGGCTCTCCTGCCAAAACAGACTTAGACTTTTGTGTTCAAAGAACGCCAAAGAGTTCATTAGGAAGACGTTCCATCTGGTCAGCTTTTAGCCGAATTCAAGAGAATGAAATTTATAACTCACAATTTTCAGGTATTATTACTATTCCATGCTGTTATTTTTATTGCTCAAAACCAACCGTTCATATTATATTTGACATAACTTAACATAGAAAATGATGAAGGCTTTGAAGACGTGCGGAAATTCAAGGCCTCCAATAATACTGCATACAACGGCATTGACCGCTATTTGAACAAAGGTGCACACAGTGCCAGAAGTGTGAGCAGAATGGGACGTTTGGGTTCACAGCTACAGACTTCCTGCTCATCCTTGGCATCGTCCACAGGGAGTGTCACTCCGAGTGACCTTACAAATACGCTTCTATCCACATCTCGCAGTAATAAAAATACCATCAACCTTCCTCACAGAATATTGAACAGATCGGTTCATTTCAATAATAAAATGGGATATCTAATGTTTGTAGCATCTTATGACACGTCATCTTTAAGTCAGCATCGAATTAGCGGAGCACTTATAAACGAATCAAGGCAAGGAGTGTATACGCCAAGACCACGTTGTAAGTTTACTCTTTCTTTCGTCTATGAGCTTGAAAGGATATTAATGTGGAAAAAACTGACAAATCTCACGTTTACGCTATTCAAGCACGCTTCCCGTCATGTATCCGTCAGGAGCACCTACCGCTGAAACCACTGTTTTTTGAGGTGCCAACGCAGGAGGACGAGCCAGTATTTATTGGACGGCAGTGGCTGTTCCGTGAGATGGAAATGACATTTTCCAGTGACATTAGCTCCAACCGAGGGATCATTATCAGTGGGAAGTCAGGTTCAGGGAAGACGAGTATCTTGCTCCAGCTCGTGGAGCACAGTTGCTTTGGACGTCGTAGTCATGACCTGGATGTGCGCTATGTGCCGGGAGGACGGAATCCATGTGGAGACGCAGCGTATTCATTTCCAGAGGCACTTCGCAGCCTGGCTTCCCGAGTGGTTGCCTATCAGTTTTGTCAAGTACGCGTGTGATAAACATAAAAATATCTCATATGCTCCATTATTTGTACTCGTAATTATTTTGTATGAATGAATCATTCATTGATTATTATTACTCAACGTGCTGAACTTCCCTACAGGTTGAAAACAACATATCTTGTTTGGTTCCTGAATTTTTGCATTCTATTGCGGCTCAGTTATGCCAGGCTCCCCAGTTGTCTGCTTATCGCGACTATTTGTTTGAAATGCCAACTTGTCAGGTGAGTATAGAAAATTCTTGAGTTAACAACAGTGATAGAGTATGTGCCCTTATCTGTCGAGTTGTGTGTACACTACTCCTGTTGTTAATTCCTCTGGTCATTCATTCAATCAATCTTTGTATAAAGGGAATGGCCATATTCATTCATAAAACTTGTATTACAGAAATACCTGTCTAAAACGGAGTGCATTCGTAATCCAACGGAATCCCTTATGAAGGGGATACTGGATCCATTAAACTACTTGTACAAACTGAACAAGATCTCGAATGAATACTACATAATTGTCATCGATGCTGTTTGTGAGGCAGAGTATCATCGCTCAGATGCCGGCGACACTATTGCATCCTTCCTGTCGAAAAACATTCTCAAATTCCCCTGCTGGCTCAAAGTAGTCATTACCATCCGTTCACAACATCAGTCCATCGTCACGCTTATTCCTTTTTACCGAATCAAGTAAGTACATGGAAAGGAAAGGTCAATGAATGATTACACGTTTTTTAATGCCAATGTCAAGAGATGAGAGGCTTTGGTCTATCAACACCGTCGTAGTATTGAGTTTAATGTTTTTTTCTTCCTCTTTTTTTTGCTCTGCAGACTGGAAGAGAATGATGAGGCCGTAACGCAGGATTTATTTGACTATGTTACGTACAGAATGAAGAAAGATGCACTTCGAAAGAACCTTCTGGCTTGTGCTGGGCCTAATAAAAATGATTCTAATCATTTCGCATTCGTCAAAAGGTTAATTAAGCTATCCAATGGGAATTTCCTCTATACAAGACTTACTTTGGACCTCATTGAGGATAATCGACTGCAAATCAAGAGTCCTGAATTCAAGGTAGTGGAACTTGGGCTACTTATTATTAATTAATGCTCCATTTCAGCAGGGGTGCTTAAAGATTTATGAACGTAAAATAAATATGGACGTAATTGTGTTCTCTTACAGGAGCTTCCTAAATCTATATCAGATGTATTCTTTAAATTATGTTGCATTTTGTATCCCACAAACGAAGCATTTGCCAAAGTCATGCCAATGTTATCCGTTTGCCTCGCCGCACTCAATCCACTAACTCTACTGGAAATCTATCATTCAGTCAACTGTCTCAACTCAACCGAGCGTTTAACATGGGAACATTTTACAAGCATTTTTCAGGTACGTCTTCCAGTCCAATTTCATATGAACAAGTTTGTGGGCATTGTGTGAGTTTTTTATACTGATGAACATAGGAATGTGCACCGATTCTTCCGAAACGTTCTGACGGGACCTATATGCTGTTCCACCACAGTTTCAGGGACTGGCTACTCCAAAGGGAGGATTCAGAGACGAAAAAGTTCTTTTGTGACTTAAGGTAAGTCTACACGCTTTTTGAAATTTTTGGTCTGAAATAACGAAAATGTTCTTTATCTGGTTGTTAGGATTGGACATGCTGCAATAGCATTTCGATTATCGAGAGTAGAAGCACCGCTGATTGATGTCAAAGTATTAGAGTTGGGTCATCACATTTTGAAGGCCCATATTTACAAAAATATGCCATCAGCCAAAATGACAGCTCCTCCGAGAGATCTCCAGGCTTTGTGGTTAGCAAATGTGAGTCAAGACTTGTCTCAGGCATTAGCCTCGCCTGCAAACATCTATTATCCTAACGTAAAGGTGAGTGAATTTAATTCCTTATCTGTTTCCTCTGTCACTCCACCTACTCTTTCCTTCTTTTTCTTGCATGCAAAGTAAGTTTACTTTTCATTAGTAACTACGGCACACCGGCGTTATATAATAAAGAACTTGCATAAAATTGCGTAGAGCTGAGTATGAATCATATTCTGAACGCCGTTGTGCCTCTCTGTCTATTCAGTTGCTATCTGGAGATTGCGTCAGCAACAGAAAAGCCTTTGTGTTCACAAGCAAAAGTCATGTTCCAGGTCAGTAGAGAGCGCTAGAGTCGCCCTTGGGATTTTAGCTCTACGTTTATTACTAGCACCATTTCTCGGGTTTTCATGAGTTTTACTTCTTTCAGCCGTGCAGGCATCATTGGTACTGTAATTAGTTCATGCGAAACTTTCCCCGTTTGATTATGTTTGCATGAATGGTGAAAGTAGTACGGAGTAGAGAAATTAGCAAATATTAGAGTAGTTGCCGGGACAACAGGCCATTCAAATAAATTCAGTCCGTCAGATCGTTCCCACCGTTTAACTGAACTG
>JAQFYD010000637.1:0-16573 GCA_034694225.1 Bourletiella hortensis | reverse complement strand
TAAGCTGCGCCCACAATTGGATTAGCCAGGCAGGAGACAGCTTAAAATTTTGGCCTGCTACAATATCCTCCTCGCGTTTTTAGTTTTTTAAAATCAAATGTGAGGATGACACAGCAGTGCAGTGGGCAATAGCAATCATTTCAGTTAGGCAGACGAAAGAGCAAGGAATTACTAAAATGTGTGGTGGGACTTGTGATCGAAATTTTGTTTAGGTTTTGATAGTGTGTGTGCATACTACAAAGCAGACAGTGGAGGAGGATGAGAGACGTGTTCCGTATTTTCTTCAAGGGCGATCATATAGGATCGAAGCCCCAAGAAAAATCTCGTGATTCGGCTGCTGCTGTTGTTGTTAGTTTTACTACTATTTGTTATGGTTCCCCACTATTCGTGGAAAGAAAAGTGCTGCTGTGAACATCTTAGTGGGAGAGGAAATTTGTTTTTGTGAAGAATGGATTGAAAAAATGTGTTGTTATTATTGTGAAAATGGCTTGTAGGCAGAAGCTGTTGAATCGTAAAGGCTACGCAGGAGATTCGGATGGGAATGGGAGGGTAAAAGAGAGGCGAAAATCCCGGCGACATTCCGCCAACGGAACACCTCCATCAACACCCACAGGGAATGGGTCATCAGCACCATTTTTAAATGCTCATCCCACTGTTCGTCGACTCTCATCAACCGGAGAAACTCGTGCGGATAATGATGAGTGGAGTAGTAGCTCACCGTCCTCATCTCATTCATCCTCTCCTGCACCGAACGGAACGCCTAACGGATCTGTATCGCCTGTCATTCTCAATGGATATTCTAAAGATAAATGTTAGTATTCTTATATATATCATCACTTTTCTCTATAAGCTACCTTTTTACTTACCTTTTCCCATCCTTCCTATTATGAT
Source organism: Bourletiella hortensis (assembly GCA_034694225.1). NCBI lineage: Eukaryota > Metazoa > Arthropoda > Collembola > Symphypleona > Bourletiellidae > Bourletiella > Bourletiella hortensis. The sequence goes on along the minus strand of JAQFYD010000637.1, from coordinate 15,682 downwards.
ACCCGATTCCTGGTTCAAAACCATCATCCATCCATCTACCTATCCATCCAGTGCACGAGTTTGTGTATAAAACCGCATGATGAGAAGATGCGGCTGTTGTCGGTGAATGCTCGCTCTAAATCCAGCAGCAAGAGCATTCATTCTCAAAATCAAGAACAACGTGCAGTGGAGAAATTGTTGGGGAATTCCGCATGTAAATATATACACAACGTGCCCCATATACACGTTTTTTCCTCACTCGGTCGGATCTTACCGTTTTTTGCTATTGCTTTTAAAGTCGCTGCTGCTACAAACAAAAAACTGAAGCCGTAGCAAGAGCCAAATAAATGTCAGGTCGGGAGCTATAATAGCAGCAGCAGCAGCAGCAGCTTATCCTAAATGCTCACTACGACTTCCTGACTTGAGATTTCATGTGGAGTCAAAAGATAAATGAAGACGGGTGTGTGTGTAGTAATTAGGTCAGCTTTCTGGATTTGTTTACAACCCAGAAAGCTCACTTAAGACGCACATACACACACCATACTGGACTCACTTTGATTTTAAATGCCTCATTACAGCTACTGAAGTAAAGGAGGTGGGGATGCATGTATTTATTAAAAATCTTGTCTTGTAGGTCTCTCAAGTGAGGATGTCACTCCAGGATTGAGAAGAAGACGTGAGCGGGCGGAGAGGCAGAAGACCTTGCAGTTGGAGCAGAAGCTAATAGTAAATGGGAAAATTAATGGTTTCAACGAATCTAATGGTAATGGGCACACAACGGATGATAGCAGTCTTGGCTCACCACTCACGCCCAGTTCACCTGTCAAAAATCCAGACTGTATAAGCCTGATTCCCTTAGGACGCTCCAGCACTGGTAGCTATGGTGGTGGAAACAAAAAAGATATCCTGTCCGTCGTGTCCACCAATGGGAATGATACGAATTCTCTCAATAGCAATAATAACAATATAAACGGGAATGGTATCACGAATAATAACAACAATAACAACAACAATAATAATACAAACAAGACAGCAAAGCCCTGGATTTCACCATATGGCAAGACAAATGGAACGAGCATGAACGGAGAGAAGGAGAACAGTGTGGAGAAGGAGATGGGGGAGAATGAGAAGAATGTGTTGAAACGTGAAAATACAGTGAAAGATTTAACACAGAAGTTGGCAAATCAGAGTTTACTGACAAGTCCAGTGGATGAGAATAAGTCATTTATTCGAACTGGAGATCTCAGTGGAGTGGTGTCCAAAGCCAAGGAGGGCTTGTCCAAGTCAAAATCTCGTGTTGATATTAAACCTTCCCAGTCCTCTTCAGATGTTCTCACTAATGGAAATGCCAATTGTAATAATAATGGAAATGGAATACTGGAAGTGAAAAAGTCAGATAATGAGCTACACTGGGATTTTCTAGTCAGCAATTTGAATAGACCATTGGAAATTTGTGATTTAGACTTTAAAGATCTGACTGATCGGGATGATTCGGACATTCTAGCTCCTTCCAACAGACTCTTTAATGGTAGTTGTAGTAGTAACGGAGTGAATGGACTACCCCCACCACCAGTTCCTTCCATGAATGGCTTTACATTAGGACCACCACCTCCTCCACCGGGCATTATGGGCGGAAAGGCAGTGCCTCCCCCGCCACTCTTCCACAATGGAGGTATCAATGGAATGCTAAGTAATGGCCGGGGACCTCCGGCTCCTCCTCTTTTTGGAATCTCACTCAAGCACAATCAGAATGGCCAAATCAATGGGTCCAATCCTGACCTATCCAAAGGTTCGAGGAAAACCAAAAAGACGGTCAAATTATTTTGGAAGGAAGTTCGGGAGGATCCTGTGACGGCAATGAAGGTCCAGGAAGTTGGTTGTATTTGGGATGAGCTTGCGCCCATCCCATTGGATACTCAACGGCTGGAACATCTTTTCGAGTCCAGGGCTAAGGATGTTATCACCAAGGTAAGCCCAAACACTGGGAACAAAACTTCACATCAATGACACATAATAATTATTATCTTCATTGACCTTTCGCAATTATTACTACCACAATACCTTACTCACAATATAAATATAGTTGCAGCAGCATCCATACCATCAAGTTTTTTTACGCCATTCAGTTTTTCTATATTAATAAACTCATCATTACAAGAAGCAACACTCACAGCTAAACTCACACACCCCCGCTCGTCTTCGTAGACACAGATGACAAGGGCGGTCATCACCATCATGATCTTCTTCTTCACCAACATCATGATGAAGATGATCAAGACACTACGAATTAGTGTAGGATTGAGAGCGAGAGATAACAATAGTGATGACCCCCAGTTGTGAATATTTTGCCTATTTTTTTCTTATTATTATTTACAATGCTTACCAACAAAACAAGACTGAAGGAGAGCTTTTAATTATGGCTATTATTATATATTACAGACATGATAAAATCACTAATCTCCATAGCCATGTAGTGAAGTTTTCCAAGTGGTATCCATTGCTAATTTTTTTCTCACATGCAGAAGAGAGATACAGATATAATTACACATTAGAGCCTTTTTACCGTGTGAGCTGCAGCCATTAATTACCTTATACACCTTCAGCTGAGTGGGCTATCAACAGCAAAGCAATGGCTACATTATCTACATGCAATGCCAGAGATGAGGGTGAAAGTCATCATAAACTTTGATACATTTTTTATTTATTTCATTCAATTCTAGCCAGTACGATGCATCATTATTGATTAGTACTTTTACATGTTCCCAAGCCATACGAAATTTTGTCTTCCTTGCATAACAAGCGTCGGAATTTTTACTTCTTTCAGTCTGTCTCCTTTCGAACGTTCTTTGGTACAGAAGGTTTTTAACAGTCTTTCCATTTTCCGGGAATTTTGTTATGATTGAAATCAGGGTATCTTTCCTTGCCTTTTGAAGGGAAGCACATATGAGGTTTAGTGCTGCACTTTTCTCTTCGTTTCCTTCCTTAATTATTATGTATCTCCAGGAAGGACACACATACACGCTTGATATGCACACTTACTTGTCTTTACTATCTTGACCGTTTTTTTCATAAATATCATAAGGTACTGTACAACATGCACGCAAGATATTTAATCATTTCTTATCACTATATACTCTCCTTCCTTCCTTATTTATTTATTTATTGCGAAGGACACACAATACTACTACAGCAAATATTTTGAATAGGATTTGACGGGATTTTATATTAAATTATTTTGGTTTGTTTGATTTTTGCGCTGCTTGCTCTTCGCTTGTGGACTTACACATCGACTCTGAAATGAATTGAAAATTGATTCACATGATGATGATGATCTCTTCAGGAGGTGAGTTTACTTACTGTTACCAGCAAAAAGAAAAGAAAAGAAATGCTTTGTAGCCGTAGCCGTATTCTAGAAGAGAAACTTTTGCTTTCACTTTGATGTGTCATTGTCATTTCTCTGTGCACCATATTGTCTTTGTCTTGCGTACCCTTTTCGTTTGTGCGTCTTCTTCTTCCTCTTTCTGTGGCTTTTGATGTCTGTATCTCGTCTCTTGGTTTTGTCTTTTTGTGTTGAATTCCCCCATTATTATGTGCGCCTATGATTGTCTTGTGCTCTTTAAAATCACTCACTCAACTGTCCTTTTATTATTGATGATATGATGATGCATTGAATCAGTCACCTGTTGTTTTAAACGGCATATTTTTTATGGTCCAACAACTTTTTGCAATGGATGATTGTCATTGGACAGGACCTCCTCATGCGACTGTGATTATTATTTTTTGAAACTGATCGACCAGAAGGATAATTCAGAGGAAATATGTCTGTTATTTTGGCCATTATTCCAGTCAGTCATGGATTCCAATGTGATTTGTCGCGCATAGCTAGCAAAATACTTCTGGTCATTGTCTCTGAATCCAATCATCTGTCCACTTTTGATATTTTATTTGCAATTAGAGACGGTTATTGAACTGGAAATTTATTTGTTTGCAGAATCTATTATTATTATCCATGTAAATCATATGTATTTTTTCTCATCCTTTTTCCGCGTCTTTATACGTGTCCTCTCTCGCAGTCGTTCAGTGTTGTGTTGACGTTATATTGATTTAGGTGTAGCGATGTAATTATAATAGCTAAAGAAAATGATTGGAGGGGCAAGAGTGATAAAATACGTATCTAATTTGTTTACTTGTAGAAGCAAACGGATATGAATAAAAGCAAGGAGATCGTTGTCCTTGATCCGAAACGATCGAATGCCATTAATATTGGCATGACTAAGTTACCCCCACCGAGAACTATTAAGGCGGCTATAATGAAAATGGACGCTACCATTATCAACAGAGAAGGGATTGAGGTAAGCATGACTGCCAACATAGTCGATTATTCAAGGTGGAACTGTTTGGCGTATAGTTCAACTGTTCAACAATGCTGACGACATTTGATTGTTGTTATATTGCGTATACGGAATGATTAATGTCATGACGGATGTGTGTGTTGGTGCATTGCAGAAATTGCTGACGATGTTACCAACAGAGGAAGAACGTGCCAAGATTCAGGAGGCACAGTTTGCCAATCCTGAAATACCATTAGGGAGTGCGGAACAATTTCTGCTCACGTTAGCCTCCATTTCTGAGTTGCCAGCTCGGCTTAAACTTTGGGCTTTCAAATTGGATTATGAAAACTTGGAGAAGGTTTGTTCCGTTGCTAATGAAATTATTCCAGATTCTAAGGGATGCGCAGGTCATGATAATGAATTCGATGGTAATCAGAATTTATTTGGGTGAATTTGTAGGAAGTGGCGGAGCCATTGATGGACCTGAAGCAGGGCGTTGAGGATTTACAGAAAAATAAAACATTCCGATGCATCCTAACCACCTTATTGTGTATCGGTAACTTTTTAAACAATGCCGAAGCCAAAGGATTCCAGATTGACTATTTGGCCAAAGTCCCAGAAGTCAAGGACACTGTTCACAAACATTCACTCCTCCATCACCTCTGCCACATTGTTATTGAGAAGTTCCCAGAATCCTCCGATTTATATTCAGAAGTAAGAATAGCAGTAATTATTAATGATACTTTCAAAGTTGTAGACTAAACAATGATGATGATGATACTGACTGGTTATTTATGTGATACTATAAAGATCGGAACCGTCACAAGAGCTTCCAGAGTCGACTTTGATGAACTGGCTGCTAATCTTAACAAGATGGAAACTGACTGCAAAGCTTCATGGGATCACCTTCGTGTCATTGCCAAGCATGATGGACCAACTAATATGAAGCTCAAGTAAGTTAATTTATAGATTCAAAACACCCGTTGAGGTTGTTAACATGGGAGGGTTGAGACGGTGCAAATAATGTTCTTTCTGCTTCTTCTTCACAGAATGTCCGAATTCCTAGCTGACTGTGCTGAGCGCATCATTGTGCTAGGAATTGTTCACCGTCGTGTGATGAACCGGTGAGTTTGTTGGCCATTCTTTCACATTCTACGTGCTCTTAAGGTCTCGCCTAAACTTATGACGTGACTATTATTTTAGGTACCACAAGTTTTTGCTATGGCTCGGCGTCCAAGCTCACCAAGTTACCACAACTAAGCCGCAAACCTTATTCAAAACAGTTTCCGAATTCGCTCTCGAGTACCGAACGACTCGCGAACGTGTAATACAGCAACTTCAAAAGAAGGCGAACCATCGCGAGCGGAATAAGACGAGGGGTAAAATGATAACAGAGGTGAGTTCTTGCCTCAGGGCTTACCTGTCACTCTACCAGACTTTCTCCCTATATGCTTTCCCCACTACTTTTTACGTACTTTGAATCCTTGCTTCCTTTTGTAGCAAATCATGTACAAATCGAAAGAAGACAAGGCTGATGCTGAGCTGAGACAAGTACTCAAGGGACCAAGTGATACTGGAGATGATCAAGTAGTACGAGCTCCCCTCACTTGGGCTCGTCGTCCTAAGAACCCACAGTCTAATAATAACAATAGTACCATGAACAATAATATGATCATGAACAATAACAACAAGAAGAGCGCCACATTGAACGGACATGGGACATTGACTGATGGGGATGAGATTCTGGAATGCCTTGTAAAGACAGCCACTCAAACTCCTGCTACCAGAGCAGCACCCCGAGAGCGAAAGCGAAATAACTCGAGATTCACGGACCGGAAGTCATGTAAGTAAAGGCCAGTACTTTTATTCATCATAAATCTGAACACATTTCTGAACAGAACACAAAATAAGCCGTCAGATTTCCCTTTCCTCCTACTACGTGTACGATATTACTTTTCTCTGTTCTAAAATTCGTCAAAGCTAAAAGTTCTATATCCAAAGTAAATGCAGTAGTTAATGTGTACAATAGTTGTAAGCAAATGATGGTATTATGTTGATTGCTTATGTGGCTCCATGTGCTTTTTTATTTTATTATTGGTCTACCATGACTCCGTTGATTCATCTTTGGAATCGACAAGTGAAGAGATCACGTACAAGAGAAAATAATGTAGGCATCTCAATGTATGCTGCCGGGGAAAATTAATTTGCCACACATATCCATGGTATTTTATCCAGTCATTACGTGTGCCGTCTTTCAAGTGTGGCCCCTGTATTAATAGCTACAGATTATTACACCCTCTGATTTTAAGTCGCTAACCTCTGTTGTCCATCTAATCCGCAGTGTTTCTCACACATTGTTTTTATTATGCCTGCTTTCACTAAACTTTCTCCTCCGTAATCTCCCCCTACCATTATCCATGAGCTCGACCGCCAGAAGCTACTGGAAACATACAAAATTACATGATTTTTCAACTGCGGAAGCATAACATTCGCAGTGATATAGCGTATCCTAATGCGTGATTTTGATTGAACTTTGCCCATTGCTCGACTGATTTCTATATTAAATTCATATGCACTGAAGATTAATAATAACGTTTCTTACTTAATTTGCAGTGAGAAGAACACTCCGCCATGGCTTATCGGATGAAGAGCGCAAAGTGCTTGCGGCTTTCATGTCCCATGGACACAATTTCTAACTTTTAATGCAACCTTATGGGCAACTGCAAATTATGAAATTTAATCCACCTGGTTTGCATCGTGCCGAGCTATTACTATTATTCTTATGATTTAGCAAAAATGTTATCCACTATACCCGCCTGTTTAATACGAGCCAAACCGGGCAGTGGTAGAATTATTTGTACCAGTTGTCAAGGTGTTCAGTTTAAACGGAGTGGAGCGTATAGAAGAGAAATAATTCGTTTATTATAATAATTATAGCTAAACTCTTGTTAAACCTGATGATGATGAAATTATGTTGTAAATACGTTCCCTCATGATTTGTAATATCCTCTACTACAACTATTATGTGTATATGAGGAGGAGTCTATATTATCGCACTACTAGCGCATTTTTGCCTCGCTATATTATTATTATTACTATTATTGTTATAAAAATAGTGTTGCAATAATTAATTATTACTGTAAATGATTATTAGGAATAACAACTGTAGTTCTTAATGAATCTGTAAAGTATGAGTCGTTCGTTTAATTTGTAACTATTATCATTACTTTAATTGTTCATGTTGCGGTTTCGTGACGACCTTGACTTTTACCGTATCCCTTTGTCAAGTATATTCGGAATGTATCAGAAAATATTACGAAGAATTTATATTATATTTGGAAAGAATGACCCGTTTCATCTTTCTTTCTAGAGTAATGATAATAATTGATCGTGTAAATCCAAAAAAAAATGAGAATGAAAGCGCTCATCGCTCGCTCGATTCGCCCGCCCCGTCTACGTCTATAATAATGTAAAATTTTAGTTAAGAAACAACCATAATTATTATTGTCTCTCCAGCAACAACATATGAACAAGAAAGAAAACTGTAATGCATGATACTTTCCCTAGTCAGTGATCCCCTCGTAAAATACTTTTGAGGCTTCACACACACACAGATACACAACTATATACAATTATGAAGATTTACCTTACAACGACGCGCATAATATTATTCTGTCCATCATCGGGGCATTAATTCTCAGCAAGTTATTATTAGTAATGATGCTATAATTATTATTACAGTGGAAAAATCTGACTGTTGTTATTAAATATGGATCCCTGACTGCATCAGTAACATTATTGTTGTTGTAAAAATAATTCTTCAAGAAACATGACATACATTAACTTTACCAAGTCTGTCTTATACATTATCCATTGGTCAGTGAAGTATAGAATGATAAGATTTTCGCATAGATGTGTAAGAATGCAGTACAGTTGTTACATTTAGGTTTCTGTTTTTCCCTTGTTGAGGAATAAGAGTCGCACCTTACCTGAAATCTCTTAATTTTTGGTCTCTTGCTAATAAATAGTTCATCATTGAAAAAATATGTGGAAATAATATGAAATTATCGTGTGCTATTTACCAACCATTTCGTTTAAAAATGTATAAAAAATTACTGAAATGTTGTAAAAAAAATATGAGAAAATGTATGCGTTCTTCTTTGGGAAGCTTGTAAGGAATAATAATTTTGATCATACACATGAATGAGGCTGCTATATTCTTCCGTCAGGCATTACACTATTACTAGGTTAAGTATGTACTGATTGCAATTATTATTATTATTACTGTTAGTAACTAAATGTAAACATTTTTGCTGGAATTATATGAAGGTTACCTGTGTGGCAGTGTATGCATGCCATGCATCAAATAAAAAGGTTGTTATAAGGCGTCAAAAAAGATTAATCCAATTGCTTTATTCAATACAAATATTTTCCATACATTTATTGGCAAGTCAACTCACTACAAGAAAGAAGTACGAATTGCAGGGGCAATAAGGAGGGCGTTTTGATGGAGACAGAGGGGATGATTAGTTAAAAGGAAGTGTAACATTCAAGTTTGGACTCATCTTCATGGTATGACGAATGGCTTTCAAAGCATTCTCATTTCCTCCCCATGCCCTGTGTCAATTAAAATCATTTCTTTCAGAATCTAATGCTAAACTGGATGAAATTTGAGTACTCGGAGTTACTTACCTTCGGGCAATCCCGTTGTTTACATCCCACAAAAGAACGTTGGCTGCAGTTTCGGCCCTCGTCCCATCCAGAACGAGGCCAAATCCGCCATTAACCACTTCCCCCCTAAGTTGGAAAAACAAACATGGTTCATTCACTTATTACTAAAATTCTAAATGCATCGACACCCTAAAAACCATGTATAGTTAATCAGCCTGGTGGAAAGATAAACTACTGAGGCACCTGCTTTCCATGGTCGATGACAGCAGGATCCAGGAAAATTTTTACCGAAACTATGGTAGCTAATGCCACAAAGATCACAACACTGAGAATGACAGTAACTTTTACATTTGATATGTCACCCATTACAAAATTAAAAGTGACAGAATGAATGACAGGAAACAGCTAATCCCACTTCAAAGAGCCGTGTGACACGTCCTTACACTCCAGCAGTGACAAGAATGAACTGAACCCTTTCTCGCTAGTTTTTTTGCTCCAGTTTTTACCAGCATTTCTGTTTGCGCTCTCAGGCGACACTGAGAAGTTGGGGGAAGGGAAACAGAGCTTAATAAGTTATGTTGTGGCTAAACAAAATGCGACAAAGGGATACATAGAAGCCGTATAGAAGATAGATTACACAGGAGACACATGACCTACCAAAAACTGGGGGAGTTCCTATAAGAATTGAGAGGATTACTGTATTTACGTGCATTGCCAATTTAATAATTAGTTCATTAGCCTCCATTAATTGGTTTAACAAAGCCTATACTATTGCATCAACTACGTCAACATCAAACTACGCCGAAATAGTGGCAGACTACGTGCTTGCTTCGTAAATTACTGACTTAAAGCAGATTTGTACTCGTGGTTGGCGATAGTTGCAGGATGTAATACTAATTCCACTATTTGCAACATTTAATTCAGTTACTTACCACCCAACTCCTCCACCGTTATGAAGGGCAACCCAGGTGGCACCACGCATACCCAAACCAAGGAAATTTTGAACGGCCATGTCAGCTGTAAACTTGGAACCATCAGTCACATTGGCTGTCTCTCTGAAGGGACTGTCTGTACCTGAGACATCATGATGATCTCGGCTTATGACGACCGGTCCCTGTAATCAGTTCTGTGAGATGAATTTGAATGATACAAAATACATGAAGAGGGGATGGATTTCTTGCCTTCAAAAAGCCCTCTCGCACAAGTTCGTCAAACTTAAGCGCAATCCTTGTCCTCCCGATCCAGTCACTGTACAAAATTCGTGCCTGGGAACCAACTACAAGCTTATGAGCACCAGCTTCCTCAATCCACCGTAGATTCTCTGCATAATGAAATCGGACTATTTCGTCTGTCTCCTCATCTGTAGGGAAGGAAAAATGCGCCATTTTGTAACTACAAGCTCACTTTAGCTATTTGCTACCACATAAATTTGTGATTATGCCTTGAGAGAGCTCCCGTAAAATTTCTGCAGCAGCCTCATCTGTTTTGATGAGATCCTCTTCAAGTCCTGAGGTACAAACCCATCGGAAAGGTCCAAATCCGAGTGAAAATATGTCTCTGTGGAACGCATCAAAAGTCAACATTAATTAGCGATCAGCACTGTATCCAAAAGTACCAACGACTTAAAAAATAGCTGCCATGCTTACCCCATTATATCCTCCACATACGAGGGATACAGAAACTCTTCAGAATTATCGGGTTTCGTAATAGGAGCTCCTGCTCTTTTGGATTCCAGGAGAAATGCATTTCCATAATCCCAAAAGTGCATCCCAGTTGCTTCCACCAGCTTATTTATAGCTCTTACTTGACGATTCAAACTTTCAGTGACAAGCGTCTTGAAATTTTCTGGATCTTTTGATATCATCTGCAATGAAATTCGTACTAAAAATATTGCGCAGATCTAGAAGGAAACATGACTTAATCGCGAACCTGCTGTGCCTCCTCGTAAGACACGGATGTTGGGTAGTAGCCACCATTGAAAGGAATATGCAAGGACGTTTGGTCCGATCCCATGTCCACAACTTTCTCTTTAGTTCTCTCGTAATCAAGCGCCAGGTGTTCCCAAAGGTCTACAACGTTGCCATGGTAAGCAATGCTGGTTGATTCTTTCTTGACCTTAGCTAACTTGACACGTTCTATGAGTGCGTCAAGGTCGGAGTATATTTCATTAACCCAACCTTGATCATAGCGCTTCTTGATTGCATCATAGCTCACCTAAAGTATTCATTGATTAATTTTCCAGTTATAAATTCAAAAAAGCAAGAATATTGCAATTTACCTCAGCAATGACAGCCACACATCCAGCAATGACAGCAGCTTTTCCCTGGGCTCCTGACATTCCTCCTAAACCTGCAGTGACGAATACCTTGCCCTCAAGGGTATCACAATTCAGATGTTTTCTTCCCTCACTCAACAGCACAATCTAAAGCGCAAAAAATGTAAGGATTGAACAGAAATCCTTCGTGTCAACGATTCCACTAGCAAGTACTTACCGTTGTGCCATGGACTATCCCTTGGGGTCCAATGTAGCAGTAACTTCCTGCGGTCATTTGGCCGTACTGGGTGACTCCCATAGCAAAGAACTTATCATAATGTTCAGGTGTGGAATAGTTAGGGATCATCATTCCGTTTGTCACGACAACTCGAGGCGACGTAGGGAATGAAGGAAACAGTCCTAAAGGATGACCAGAGTACATCACCAGAGTTTGTGATTCGTCCATGTTTGACAAATATTTCATGACGAGCCAAAACTGCATAATGCAAAAACAACTCTCAGTCCTCAGTCATTGCAATGATTTAATCGTTAAATTAGATTACATACCTGCGCCCAGTTAGAAAATACTTGTCCATTCCCTCCGTAAGTAATAAGCTCCTCAGGATACTGTGCTACCTTTGGGTCCAGATTATTGCAAATCATTAGCATTACAGCACGTGTATCTGAGATTCTCGCAGGGTATGCCTCCAAAGGATAAGCCTTCATGGGAAATTGTGGTAGGAATCGGTACATGTAAATGTGGCCATATTTCTCCAGTTCATACTCAAAGTCCTCTGAGAGTACAGGATGGAGTTCAGTTGGAAAGTATCGCAGAGCATTCTTTAATGTAAGTGACCGTTCATTTTGAGACAAGGGAACTCGCCTCTTCGGAGCGTGTGGAACGGCTGGATTTTGGATTTTCTTATACTCCGGCAAAGGGTTTAACGGGATGCCGTCCTTCAAAACTTGTAAGAAACTGAATTGGCTCATGATGGGGGATTCAACTTGCACCGTTATCTTGTATGTTTATTCCTAAAGCCTTCTTATTCACTCTGTGTTAACTTTGTCCGAAGTTTCCGGGTGCTAAAGTCAGACTAACGTTCTGTCCTACTCTTGATGAAAAATCTCCAGTCATATGAGGGCAGAGATTAGGCAATTATGGGGCATTAGTTATGAGCATCGCATTAAACGACAAGAATTGTTACTCAAGTTCCTTATTCAAGTGCGAAGAATGATCTCAGAATTGCACAATAATTTGAGCGTCAGAGGGTTATAGATTTTGCAAGTTAAACACTGAAACGACTTGGGACGCTGATTGTGTCATTTATCATCACCATTTCTGACCTTAACTTTCGATTTGGATTATGCTACAAAGCGTAATTGGCTCGAGAATAAATGATAAATGGGGCAATGGGGGTCAAAGTTCCTACTGTGATGTAGAATAAGCTGTTGCCAACACATTGCCGTTGTACCCCAAGATATGGGGTTGTATCTAAGTTGTATGGAAGACTTCTCTTTTTTATTTATTTATTATTAGTATTTACACACTCAAGAGGAAGAGAGGCGTGACCCCTTTAGGACAAAAAATTGCATTACTTCACACTTTAAGTACATTATCTTAGAGGATTTCTTCATGGTTCACAGCAAAGCTGACCAGGGTATCACAGGAACGTTTAAATAATATAAACTTGAGGGTCAAGTGTATATTGATGCAACCACATTCACTGATATTCCACTGCTGGACTCAAAGCTTTAAAGGAAGAGGACTACTCTATTCCCCAACGGGCTCAATATTTGGAGCCATCATTAGCGGGCTTAGGCGACGCTCTTCAATAAGCCTCTCCACAAAGTCTGGTCGGGCATACATTGGAATGACACGTCGATTAAATCTGAGGAAATCCAAAAACTTGAGTTCTATTTTTTGCTTCAGCCCTGAAGTGTCGAATATTCGTCGAATGATATTTGCATCCACTTTGAGCTATAACAGAAATATTCAGCATTGCAACGTGACTCATATGCGTACTTTCCATTGTTCATGAAATAATACATACCGCTTCAGGATTCTCCAAGTTGTCCAGATAAGCCCGGACAAAATCTAATAAAGTGCTTTCGTCGTCTATTTGCTGTAATAGCAGAAGTAACATTGAGGTATGGAAACTCCAATTCATGTGGTAGCAAAGAAGACTTACGTAGGTTTGATACATATGTGATAATTCAAGCTTGAAATCTTTCCAGCGGTCCATACACAAGGCTCCCATCCATGGCTGCTCGAAGAAACTGAATAAACACTGGATCTCCCCTCTGTCGGAACGTTCTACGAGATTGTGTAGTAGAGACTCATGGGCACCAAAAATGCTTGATAAATTCCAGGGAGAAAATCTCTACGAATTCACCATAATAATTAATGACAAAATAAAGTGTTTGTAACTTCGCCGATGGAAAGGCTACCTTTCTGGACAAGCATTCAAACCCTTCAACTTTGAACTGCTGATTTAGCCAAAGTCTGAAGTGCTTCTGACTCCGATCCACTTTTCTGTCTGTAGATCCTGTCGTGATCTCCGTACCACATTCGCAGCGGATACAAGTACACTCATCTCCACAGCATTTTGGCATTGGTCCTGGCTTCCTGCAGTACATGTAATGCCATCCTCCAGGAAGTTCAGCATAATGAACTAATGGTTGCGTCAGTTTAGGCGGAATAAGCGGCTTCTGGGGCCCTGTCTTTGTAAGTACGTATTGCCGCTTAGTTGGGTCCATTTCGCTTATCATTTTCTCGCCTAACTGTGGAAGTAATAGTTTATGTTATTTGCTTTAATTGTGAACAGCAGGTAATAGTATTTGTGCATGGGTAGCATACCAGCTGGCCAACTTCGTAGGAATTGTAAAATGGATGATCATATGTGGAAGCTACAAGCTTGTTGTCATAAGATGTGCAAGGTCCAGCTGCCCAGATATTTTCATCATTTGTTTTAAAGTCAATACCAATGGATACTCCCTTGTCAAAGGTCACATAGCATTCCAGAAGAGCTGAAAATACAAGCGTCAAAGTTATTAGTTGATGTGAGATTTAGCTGGCTTATTTGTGTCTAATATGTATTACCGCTAAGGAATTCATCACTGATTCTATGCTGAGAATAGCCAAAATACGCAAAGCAAGAAAATGAAATCGAGTCAGATTCCTCCGGTGCGATGAAACTAACTCGAGTGACTGTGTTCGTCCTGACATCCAGAAACCAATCAAAGAAGTCGTGATTGGGAAGAACTTTGACACGGAGAGACTGGAGCGCATGGAGCATCAATTCACGTAGCTAATCATATTGAAATTCATTGTTAAAGAATTAGTGATTATGGAAAATGTTGAGGCATCTTTTGGTCCATTTACCTTTGGAGTATCTCTGTAAGCCACCCTTTCTTCCCAGTCCATATGAAAGCCGGGACGAACGATGAAAACTATTCTCTCAGGATTTACTCCCATCCTCAGGAGGGCATTCAAGCAGCAGTATGCTTCTAGGCAAGCACCGTGAACTAGTATTCGTTCTGAAATTAAATGCATTTATTTTAGCAAGCCGCCAGGAACCTCTGGAAATGGAATCTTTTGAATTTACGGCGTTTGAAAAGAGGCAACTGGGTTCTGACGTAATTCAGCGCCATTGCAGCATCCAGTTCTGTATTAATAACAAACACATTCTTGGGCTTCTTTGTTTGTCGCCTAGAAGAAATCAGATGCGAAGTGTAAAGAACACCGTTCAACATGTAAGAATAATTTAAAGCGCTACCGTAATGGCTTCTTTGCCTTCTGTCTCTTATTGTCATCTTGCTGGACGGAGCGTACAATGAAATCGTTCAGGTGAAAGTCTTGAATCTCTACCTCAGTGCAATCCGGCCGAACAAACTGCTGACCAATTGTGACAACTAAATGGTCATAAGGAACTATTTCCTTTCGGTTGACAATCACAACTTTTTGCTCTCTGTACAAAAACAAACGCTTGTTAAATACCTGGAAGAACCTCAATGTAATCTGTGAGGCAATACCTGATGAAGGATGTGACAGTCCCGAAAATGACGTTTACTTTTAAATGGATGCCACCCCTGTCGTACCACTCTCCTTCCGACTCCATAGACAGAGACGGTCCAGCATGTTTTGGGAACATTAGTGCCCTTACTTCGTCCGGTTTAAGAGATCCAGGGACCCCATGGGGACTTATCAATGTCAAATGTAGGAAAGCTATCCGCGGTGATGAGATTAGTTTCTCGAGACAAGAGAGCGCCGTTATTGAAGCTCCAACAAAAACGATCCTCGAGGTCACCTCTACTTTCACATCGTACGTAAGTTTTCTTGCGTGCAAAAGGAGCGCGTGAGGTTCACTGTAATCCAATGCTTCAAGTGGTGGTACCCGGTCCTACTTAAACCCTTCAAGTTAGGGTGAATCTTGTATTAGGAGCGGTA
>JAQFYD010000636.1:0-16583 GCA_034694225.1 Bourletiella hortensis | reverse complement strand
GCCCGTGGGCAGGATCGGGTGGGCCACACTGACGGCAAAAATTTTCGGGCTGGGCCGGGCAGCCCAAAAAATTTGAAAATTATATTTGGGCGGGCTGGGCTGCCCATTTGTTAATGGGCTTCACCTATGGTTTAGTAGAGTGAATTGCGCTCTTTAAAATGATGTATTAGATGATACCCAACACTCGACAATTAATGGAGTAAAATCGGTATTTACCCTTTTTGGTAGTTATTCCCATGTGTTCTTTTGGCAAGGATAGCTAGTTAGTGAACTACATTTACATCATAAATAAAAGACCCTTTTTGAAACTTATAGTAAGCGATACAGGAAAAATATCTCTACAGTACAGGGTTATTGATAGTTTTTATAGAGCGTTCGGTCATATAGAAATGAGGGATTTAAAGTTAATTTTCGTTATACGGCCATAGGAATAATGGCGGCTAATGGTGTACCCTTCATTTGTAGAGTTACTAGCTAATTTGCATGAGTTGATAGAGTTATTTTAAGAACCATGTGATTTTGTTTCTGTAGATTATTATCAAGATACTTATTCACGTAACAGCTAAAATTTATTTTGTTTTGTAGACGGCGGAACAGAGTTTTTAAGAGTACGTCACAACCCGTGGTGAAACTGTTGTCCTTTTTGTTGGTGTAAGTCCTACCATTTCAAGTTACATCGATGAAGAACATGAAACCGTGAAGTAATTCGTAAATTTCTTCCACAGGAAATACACCTCGCTGATATAAGGTGCATGCGCACGTAGCCTCAAGTGTTAGCAGTTTTCGAGACGGGCCAGGTCGTTATCAGGTACCACGACTTCGAGTGGCAGGACGTCGGCAGCGTCGGGGGTGCCCTTGGATACCTCGTGCTTTTGGTCACCATGTTTAACCTCCCCGAATAGACCGCAACTGTCATTTCTCCTGCAGCCATTGCTACAAATACACCAATCCAGATAGCGCAGAAAATTCGAGCGATCGTCCATGGTGAACATCCAGGTAGCCTTCAAACTTTTCGAAAGCATATAAATTTCTGTGCTTCATTTTATCCATGCGTTTTACCGCAGAGTCAAGTGGTTCTACCGTGAAGTAAATGAGCTATGGAAATGCTGACGGACAGCTACAAGAATGAAGCCTTTCTCCTCGACAACGATTTTTATGTATTCGCTGTAATAATTTAAATTTGAAATTATTGTTTGATCACAGTTTCAGTTGTATGTAATTCATTTCTGATGCTAGTGTAGACCATATGCTTAGACCCAGTAGTCAGAACTACAATTGGGAAATCGGTGTAGTATGCTATCTCATATGAAAATAGTCATTATTTTTATGTTCAGAAATGTACTATTAATGTAATTGAGGCTGTAAATTGGGGCAATGGCTGCGGTCAGTAGGAATCTAGGAGTCTTCTGTATGTTAATTTACTGTAGTCTGAAACCGTAGTCATTCAATGTGAAAGAAAACTAAGTGTGAAGCTTCATTTGTATACTACTAATTATAAGAGCATCCATTATTGTATATATTTATGGCATTGTGTAGCAAAAGATCAATAAATCCAAAATTTAATACATCAGGTCAATATTCATGCCTATAATAATCCCCTGACATCAGCCCACATTGAATGCCGCTGCATGCCCGTGTTAAAAACAAATAAATACCACATTATTCGATTGAAATCGTTCGTATCTCCGATTCCGTTGTTGTACACACTATGGCCGACCAAACTTCCATATCTTTGCACCCCCTAAGTAACACAAAAGGGTGACAACGTATCGCATAAAGGCGGAACAGCGACACCCACATCTCGCTCACCAAGGGAGTCCACATTACCTTAGTGACTACGCACTATGAAGTTGACGCTGCCCGCTGCTTCGACACGACACCCCACACAACAGCCAAGTGTACATTTTCACATTAAATCTCCAGCGCGCACCACGTAAAAAGTAATGAGCGTTTATGTTACCTTTTGATATGTGATCTGAGCTGAAAATGCCAGCACTGTACAAGAGGCCAACTTCTATTACAGCATTCGTACTGATTTAGATCAGTGGAAAATTTTGCTGCCCTATATTGTAGTCACGCTAATTTAGTTAATGCCGTGCGATGATACTTACAGCCTGGTTAAAAGCTGTATACTGGATTCGATCTTAAAATAGGTTGAAAAGGGACCAGTATTTGAAATTGTATTTTAATTAATATTAAACTCAAACGTTGCAGAAATTGCTTGGCAAGAGCTCTACTAGCTCGTTTCTTCATAGGCTTCTTGACAGAACGTGTTTGCATGTATCGATAAAGCTATCTTCACGCGCTTTCACCTGGTCAGAGATAGCAGTACACAACCATATGCGCAGCTCTTTACTCATCTTCTTCAGCTCCTCGACAAATAGTAAGGTAAGCTTGTTCCAAGGTCGTTTGACTGAACGAGTACTCTTCGATCTGCTCAGATTCTTTCACTAAACGTTAAGAATGTCACATTGTAAGAACGAAACCAATCAGACAATTGCGACTGTCGTAAAAGCAGACTTACGCTTCTCGAGAGTAGTGAAAGCCTGGGATATGGACTGAATTCCACTTATGGGTACCGAAAATACAACACGATTGCTAAAGGCCTCAAGTAGCTTCGAACCAGGAAAGCTTTCAGTAATGAACGAAAAATCCGTGGGTTTGGAAGTTTGACTAACAGAGTTTGCAAACTTCCGCGTTGATGATTTCTCCGCTACGTCCTTTTCCCCAACTTCCTGATTGTCCTTTCGCTTTAATTTAACTTCGAGTGTGTAACCCGAACCAAATTTGCTTTTAAGATCATGCGGTGTTCCAATAGCCACGATTCGTCCTTGTATCATAATTGCAATCCGCGTACACAATATATCCGCCTCTTCCATGGAGTGTGTTGTCATTATGGCACCCCTTAATTCTGGAGAATTTTATTCCTCTAAGCTTTGAACTTCCCCACCAGCTTTTTTAGCTAAATTACGGCTACCGGATACCTTTAAAAGTGCCCAGCACGGTGTTCCACAAGTACCGCTTTGAATGAGGATCCATGCCAGTACTGGGCTCATCCATTATGACGATTCTCGGGAAGCCAACAATACTCATTGCATAGCACAATTTCCTTTTCGTTCCACCTGACAACTTCTGTGAAAACTTCTTCCCGTGCTCCACAATAGAAAGACCGTTAAGAATGTTGAGTATGAGGCTAAAAGGTAAGGAAAGGCTGGCCATTAGTGGTGATGCTGAAACTCCAGTAGCATTTGTTTACTGCGAAATTTTGTAAAACATACCGTTCGCTTTCATTATGACGCACACCATGAAGTGTAGCATAAAGCTGCATATGTTCATTCAGGGTGACATTATCCCACAAAGCATCATGTTGAGGACAGAAACCAAGTTGCTTGAAGGCGTCAGACTGACTTGAATTTAAGTCAACCCCACACATTCTGACCTGCACAAATTTTAAATGGGCTCAACACGGGTTACACGAGTTATGATTATTTAGTGGAAAATATCGCTAAAAGTCTCAAATTGGTGTTTTCATGCATGCCCACCCGGAAACATCTACAAGCTGTTTAAGCTATGAGTCCAGCAAGCAGGTTGAAGTTAATAATCCATTATATTTCGAGAATTTTACTGTGGTAGGTCATTAATGATTGTATCTACCAGTCACTACTACACACACTGACCACCATCATCACACTGCTGGCTAGGTTAATAATGCAATGATACGAGCCAATGTGCCAAGCCCGAGGTTGCAGCCATTCTATGGGGTTTCCTTTTGCTTTACCAGTGGCAGTCTGAGTACACTCGAAACTCGATAAAAGGCCCTACCATTCAACGTAACTGCTGCTATTACGTACGAGACTTTTTGTCCGTTCAGGAGACTTCGCATTACAAGTGAATCCGTTATAACTTATGCCCAATATAACGTATGAAATTTTGCTGGATTATGAGCCTACGGTGTACAGAGTTTCTAGTGAAGTCACTTTCAAGAAGATAAGCTGGCGAATGTCATGATCAACAAGTAGTCCTCTGCCTTCTAAGGCTCCATTGATGTTAGTATATAGCTGTCTAGGCCCACGTTGTACCTTTATGCACTTACATTACCGGAATCTGCCATCTCCTCGCCGGTCATTATTCGAATTGTTGTCGTCTTGCCTGCACCGTTATGACCAAGCAGTCCTAGGACTTCACCTTCGCTCACGATAAAGCTAATTCCTTGCAGGACTGTCTGAGTTGGGTAGTTTTTACGTAGATCCTACCATCATTATTTATACACGTAAAATGCATGCATGACTTATGAGAACTAAGTAACAGTCTACGTTATTCCAGGAATATCCGGAGAGTGTGAAGACCTTGCTATAAAACTTTTGTCATCCGCAAATGCGTTGCCGTAGTGCTGGATCCCAGCGGTACCACTGGTTTCTTCCTAGATCTCTACTCTCTATATAGCCGACGTACTGTATCATTGGCTCCGTGTAAACTGGGTAGTCTTAGGAGATAAGACATTTCTCGGGTACCTATGGATTGAACTCGTCATTTTTCCTTTAAATATGAGCTAATAATTTTCGTTGCAGAATCTTTTCTGCTATTTCGACATTAATTTTGGTTTAAGTAAACTACGAGAAAAATGTGAAATGTTTGTAAGTTCTTCATGAAACAGGGCATATTTTTGGGTTTAGGCGCCGAAATGCGACACTTATCCCGAACTTTTTCTCGTATTGAGCTAGGAAGGAACCAATGGTACGTCTTGGATTCACCTTGAAAGTTTTCACGAGGCCTGAGACTTTCCGGGTTTTCCTGGAATAGCCCTTTATTCAGCATACCTTCACTGCAACAACTACAGTGGGGTCATTTGAGGCAGCATAAAAGTACTCAGACACTTGTTTCTTTTCTTCTTCCACATCTTCGTCCGGTGGTACTTCCCGACTGGGCTCGCCGTTCGGTTCCGACGCAACGATATCACTTCTGCGTACCTGTCAATATGATGTTTAAATTGCTTACTTTGGAAGCGCTTAGCAAACAGTAATCACACCAAGTTCTGTGTATTTCATCAAATTCTCACACATCGCAGCTTCCTTGTCCCACTCTGAGTAAGCCAATCTGCTCCATACAACAAAAGCAATAGGAGCGGAATCTGCGCCAGTGTACAGAATAGCATCGTGTGCATTTGTTTAGTGTTGTAAAATTCAAATGATGTTGAAGGTGGTCGCCCCATTGCTAGCAGCTGAAGCTGATGCTCCCTCAGGACCCAGTAGAGCACTATCCCTGGGACATAGAACACGTCGAAAAGGGAGAATATAATGTGTATCGTATTACTGAGCTCCAGGGTGAATACCACAGTAATATTTGGATAAAATGCTGCGATTATGTCTACAGCCATCATCTATTGCGAAAAAAACTCTGTTATACAAACAGCACATGAGCGAACATTCAGAGTGACTGTGACAGCATTATTAGCTCATGGGCTTATTACAGTGGCAATCGTGATGATTCCCAGGAGAATCACAACCAGAACGTAGGTGACTTCGGCTGACGTACTACTACTGAACATGTTCGAGAAAATGGCCCCAAATATGATTTGCGGAAATACGTTCAGAATCAGAAGAACTGCAACCCATGTCATGGCATATGCATTAATTAGTACTCCATCTGCGAAAGCCGCGATTGTAATCAATATTAAAAGGACAAGGGTTAGCATGAGTATCCCAAACGCAATGAACGTCGACAGGTAATACAACCAAGAGGAGACACCATTGAGGCGCAGGTGGTTTCGTGTCTTGAGCTGCAGGAACGTAAAGTTTTTTGAAATGCTGGATGAAATGAGATGTAGGCAGCAACTTACCTCCTTGTCACGAACAAGTTCTATGGTCAAAGCGGAGGAGGCAAATGATATTGCAATTCCGCATATAAAATAAACAGCAGCGTTCTGGAGTAGTACTTTCACAACGGAACCAACGTCAGGACCTCTTCTTGGCTCATAGAGAAGAGCAGTGACATCTGTTCTTTCCTCATTTCTCCCAAGACTGCGAGAAATAGGAATTAGTACAGTGGAAACTCGATATAACGAATGCTCAAGGGACCCCAAAAATTCATACGTTATAACGAGTAATTCGTTATACGCATTGCACATAGTGTTATTTTCACGTGTGGGGACCAAAAAGTTTATACGTTATATCGAGTTTATTCGTTATTCGCATGTTCGTTATAGCAAGTTTCCTCTGTATAGCTACTTTCTCTCAAGCCGGCAACTCGTGATAATAGTAATTGCTTCCTGGTTAGAGATTAAAGTAAGTGTGGAAAGTGTAGCTATCAGATAGTCTGTAAGTATCTACGGTGTTTTGAGTTTGTTTTAAGTACGTCGCGTACTGTCTCTGGTGGGAACACACGAAAAGTTTTCTTGACCTAGCGTACTTACGTCCAACACATTGGAACATTCGAGTTGCAGCTCGAAACGTACATGTTGCCTTAGTTTCAGACCTAACGTACGTAGTTTAACGCTCGACTTCATATCTATATTATATTCTACCCTAGACAGTATGTTTGGGCTCACCGATTGAAATATTCACTGATGAGATCGAACAACATAGGCTGAGAATGGATGTGTTCACCGTTGGCACTAATTGTGGCCTTAAGATACCGCTCGTTGGAAGTGGCAACATCCTCTTCGATAGATATCGCACCAAGTACATTGGTTCCATTTAATTTGGTCTTCCAGAACTGCTGAAAGCTACTTGCAAATAACTCGGATGTAATCTTCTGTTGACTCAAAAGGTTTTGGAATCCCTTTGGCAATGTTGAACTTTCCTGAACTGCAACTGTTGGACTCGATGGACCCGTTCCTAGCATGAAAGTTCAGCCACACATCCTATCGATGTTCCACTTTAAACCGTTAGAAGTGCTGTACATTCGAAAATCGATATAGCGTGGCCTCATAATCCAACAAAATTTCATGCGTTATACCCGGTGCACGTTATAACGGATATAATTTAATGCAAAGGAGAATGACTGGGGGCCGAAAATTTCATAAGTTGGAGCGTCAGTTACGTTATATGGTGTCGCGTTGTATCGATTTTCGAATGTATTTCTCTTACGCATTTGCATAGGAGGAGAGTCGTTCCCGCTAACCCTCAAATCTGACGCAAACGAAAAAGCTATCAGACACAGTATGAGTGGTACGACAAGCATGAGGAACACATAGGCCGGAGATCGTATGAGCCGCAGCAGTCGGATCTTTCCCAGCATCAGTATCATAGCAGTCTTCTGGGGCTGCAGTTGCACACCTTCCTCTAGCAAATTGCATTCCTCTGTATGGTCTTGGCTCGCCAGTCCAGAAGTGTATGCAATCCTGAGAAAAACTTCTTCCAAGGTTGTTAGCTCTATTCCAATGTTTTTCACAGGGCCACCATCTTTGGCTTGTTGCTCAATCTCTGATAGTAAATTCGGGAAGTTGGTAGTTTCTGAGATGGGAAGGGAATAGCCGGCAGTGTTTCCCACAATTTTCTTTGTTATGAGGGCCTCAGGGACTACCTTTTCAATCATATCGTCTACCTTTGATGTGTGTCTATCCTTGGCGCCGAACCCTATCCTTCAGATGGCCATTTTTAGCGCCCACGTTTTTGTTTGTTTTCTGCTTTAGACCAATAAATAAAGAGGCATAGACCTACACAAGATGGTAGCCCACACCAAAGCGATTTTTAAGGAACAATGAGCTGCCAACACATCGTATGACACCTTCATGAATAATGGCTTTGCGATCAGCTAAGATATCAGCTTCGTCCATGAAGTGTGTCGTCAATAGGATTACCTACGGAGCCAAGCAAAATCAATTAAATAGGAGGAATGTGTGCCTCGTGTCTGCAGGTGTAACCAATAACGGCTTACTTTGCCCTGCTTTCGCCATCTGAGCACATCCCACAGGTTTCTTCTTGATAAAGGATCTAGTCCAGCAGTTGGCTCGTCTAACATGACAATCTGTAAAAAATTCATATTTATGAGTCATAAAGATCGGATATTTAGTTAAAATGAACTTTCCCATTTATGCTTTAAACCCCGTGAAACCTTTTTCCTTCACGAAACATGAAATTTCAAGCGTTATGAGACCACTATATAAGTAAATATTTTAAATATTTAGCAGCTTTTGTAAATCTAAATATTTAGCACAATATTTCTCGATTTTCCCCAAAGATCGACTAAAAGTGGCGCAAAAATGCCAAAAACAACACAAAAAGCTAAGTTCACATAGTTCCATACGAAGTAATGAACCGCGAAGGTCCTAACCTATGCAGCACACTCAGTAAATTCATGATTATTACTGTTGGACGAACAAAATTGTATAGAAGTGTGGCGCCAGTTACGTTTGATTGGTTTTTCGTTGGATCTAAACACATGTTTGACAATTTTAGCACCTTCATTTTCTGCAACTTGCAGCTGTACTGTACTGAAGTAGGCCATACAGTTGCATACTGTTAAGCAGTGCACCACCGTTGTCAAAACGATAGGTGAAAGAGTTCAAACGGAATGATCTGAAATTTCCATATTGCCAGCCATCTTAAGCCGCGATGCGCAACTTTACTACAACTCTGGCTATATTTTTTCTTCCATTCCATTCCGATCCGTTTCCATGACCATTATAATGGATGCTGGACAGTCGGTATGAAAGTACACAGTGAACGGCAGGCAAAAACGCTTAGAAACGGCACAGACATAGTCCTTTAGCGCAGATCGTGCCAACGCTAGCTTATAAAAGCATGTTTAAGCAAAAATCTGTTGCTTAAGGAAAGTCAGGAAAGTCCAAATTCTGGCCGTTTTTGGTAAATATTTGAGTAAATATTTTGAAGGTTTTCAGTCAAATATAGAATAAATATTTCGGGGGTTTTTAATAAATAAATATCCGATCTTTATATTATGACATTCTTGAGGAGCACAGTAGCGGAAGCTTGGCGCAACTGATTTGCATGGGCCCCGCAAGTTGTCGTAAGAACAAACTAGCATAAGTAATAGCAAGAAATACGAAAGGGTAAGATATTAATAGATTTTCAAATTCGACCCGCGCGTTCTTGAGACTTAAGATTTTTTGTTGCCCATGATTATAAATCGCATGAGGTTTAATGTTAAAATGTTGACGCGGACTGCGTAATTCATTGAAATACGCTACAAAATCCATTTGGGTAAGACGGCGCAAAATTTGGAAATCTCTAGAATGCCTGAATTGATTTTAAAATTCTTTTTTCCTGACAGGCAATTTATCTCCTGACGCATTAGCCACCAGAAGGACAAAAATCAGTCTAATATAATTAATAGGTTAAAACAGGCTGTAAAGTTCAGGATATCGTTGCGTAAACTGCAACACGGGACAATTGCGAAAATTCCAAAAGCAGCTATACACTTTCGTTAATCGCAAAACCGGCCACCTACACGCCTGAGGCACTCGTTAATTTTTGTTGAATTTTGACCACGAAAACTGATTCAAAAATATTTCAGTCCAACTGTGAGATAGAGCATATATCAAAACACCAAAAAATTAATTTTTAATATTCTCGCTGCCGCCATTGAGCTAAAAAATAACGATGCTTCCTACGGTGTGGAACTGGCGCCGCTCCGCCCACGGCTGTTCCACTGGAAGCAGTGCTGCTACAGATTGCCCGTTTTCCATAATTTCAAACGTATCGCATGGCCAATGGTGCAACTGACCCAAAACGCAATTGTCCCGTTTTGCAGTTTACTCAACGATATCTGACCAACGGTATTCAAGTTGGCGATACAAATTATTTCATCTCGCCTGTAACGTCATTACGTCATCCCCACATGCTTTCCTTCTGATAGAATATCACAGACGCGTGACCAATTACTTCTTATATCATAGTCCGCATGTAAGTTACGGCTATTATAAATTCCTGCGCATTCGGGGAAATTCCCCTGGGCACAATTTGGCATAGAGTGCCATAATCTGATAAACAGAGAAGGTCATTTGTGGCCAGTAGTACATGTGTCATACACATGACGTTATAACAAGTTCTCATTGTAGCACCGAGCAAGTCGTTAGCTTTGGTGGTGAGTACTCACCGGCGGGTCCCCAAGTAGGGCAATGGCCACGGACAGCTTCCTTTTCTGTCCACCACTCAAATCCTTCGCGAAAGTCTTTCTCGCTTTTTCCAAGTTCAGTTTAGACAAAAGCTCATCTAGAGAACTTTCTATCTGTGCCCGTCCAAGTCCCTTAAATTCACATATAATTTTACCAGTCATGCCGTTCGGCAACCATGTTTCATTGTCAGTTACCCGAATTTGCCCGAACAACATTAAATTTTCATCCACCGTAAGATCCGAATAGTGCAGGTCGTGCTGCAAGCATGGTCCCACAAGTTTCCTTATCTCGTTCATGTCTGACGGACGGCTGTAGCGATAAAACTAGCAACTCACAATCCCCCTATACTTGTGCTTACCAAGCTCCTATCTACAGCTGCAAACTCACCTCGTATCGTAACCATAAACAATGGCCTTGCCTTTTGATGGAGGCGTGAGCCCCAAAAGTATACTTAGCAGTGTCGTCTTCCCAGCTCCATTTCGCCCCAGTATGGCTGTGATCTCGCCCTCGTAAATATCCAACGACACCCCTTTCAAGGCCGTTACACTACTTCGATTGAAGTGGGCTGGATAAGTTTTATGGACATCTCTTATCTTAATTGCTTCCCTCCCAACTAAAGACGAGCTAACAGGCTCCATGTCGTCCTCCGTCCCAGCAACGGCAGCAGCTGGAGGACCATCCCCATTGTCTACCTTCAGTTGTGCACATTAGGGCCCGTGTCACTTATTTGGTTATATTACATCCACAATTAAGTAAATGCTCACACCTGCTTCCGCTTCGGCTTTCTCCAATAGCTTGGGTACAGACAGAAAAACTGCGGGTATCTCGCGCCATATTCACCTGCAGAAAGAAGCCAAGTCAACACAATTAGGTTGCATTATAACTGCAGATATGTCAATAATCAATTATTTCAGAGATGATATAACGACCAAACCCTTCGAACGGCTAATTTCGTTCCCGTTACCGACCTGTGTGCTATTCGAGAAACTTTTGAGTGCTCCAGATGCCAGACACTAACAACAACACAACATGAATAAAGACTAAAGACGCCAAGATGGCCCACCTGGAATGACGCTGTCCAAGTACAGCGCAAGCAGAATGTACAGAATAATGTCGACAGCCAAAAATATGCACGCGTAGTAAATAACTTCGGTCTGAGGCTTGAAGAGCCTTGAATTTACTTCCGCCTCTGGATCTTTCAGCAAGACAGTATATATATGCTGTTTAGTCATCTATTTGAAATTTCAGAGGGACTGAACAAGGCATCACGAACAGTATCGCAACACTTGGGTGACTTACCTCCCTTCCCCCAACCATGTAGGCATAAATGCATATCAAGTTCAGTGGTAACAACTGAGGAACATAACCAAAGTACATCACAAAGGGACATGCCAGAACTGTGAAACGTATGAACCATGTGATGGCCACCGCGGCTGTCTGAAAAATGGTCCATACCAGAATAAATCATTTAGCGCTTCACTAAACCAGAATAACGATTAGTCAATGAAGAAAGACTCCGAAGGCCATGACCCTCGTCCGCGATCTTGTTTTGAAATCCTTCCATGTGCTACTGCCCAAGAGCAGTGAGTGTCAAAAATACGATTGCTCCCGTCTCGGATACATTCCTCTTTGATATCATCCTAAAGATATCATGGCTTCTGTGTTTCTTCAGACAATCGAAAACTACTTCAGGGTCCGTTGAGTAATTTTAGAAATTTCCCTTCTAAAATGTAGGGTTAACTTTGGGTTAACATTTCTCTTGAGCATGGCTTTTGAACCCTTCGAACGCCTTCATAGTTTATACAAATAACCAGAAGCCACGATATATCAGGTGAGAGGCCCACATGGAACCGAACAAATTGCTTGAACCCGCCGCTCTTGGAAATACATGTGAGAATTTCAAAAAAAAAAGATCGGGCACGAGGGTTATGTGCTTCTGAGTGTTTTAGCAATGGCTGAATGCGATGATCACTTTTGGTTTCTGGAACAAGGTAGACAGCAACACGGCGAGAGAGAGGATTGAAAGCGCATAGAGGGCATATAGGACGCCGAATAGAATTCCGTTGGCTTTGTACAGAATTACATAGGCGGTTGAAAAGACGTATGCCACCCAGAAAACGATGACCAACAAGCCATACACGAAAATCCAGGCCGCCCTGCGGAGCCCCTCATATTGAGCTTAGGAATTGTCCCCAACATCGATTAATTAGATTTTACTAAATTTACCAGTAGGCAAAATTAGATGTCCCCATCATTCGAAGTCCCTCCTTAATTTTATCCCGCTTCTCTCCCACCAGAAAAACAGCC
Source organism: Bourletiella hortensis (assembly GCA_034694225.1). Lineage (NCBI taxonomy): Eukaryota > Metazoa > Arthropoda > Collembola > Symphypleona > Bourletiellidae > Bourletiella > Bourletiella hortensis. The sequence goes on along the minus strand of JAQFYD010000636.1, from coordinate 4,201 downwards.
AAGCTATTTAGCAGCCCGGCCATGGCTATCGCAGTAGACTGTACGAATGTCCAAAAATAGCCGGCCACTGCAGCTGTGAAAAATTAGAGACAACTGTTAGAGCTTGGCATGAAAGCAAGGCTCGGCCTCTCTTCTAACCTTTTTGTTCGAAAGTAGGTTCTTTATCCACCACTCGACGCAACGAAGGGTTCTTCTTGCGTGACTCGTATGCACTGATCGTGTGCATTGTAATATCCAGCTTCACGTGAGGGGCGCTTGAAGTCGAATTCCCCAAGAGCATGCGAAATTTTGCTACTGATTGCTCTACGATGGATTGTAGCGCCAAGAAATTAGATTTGGCATAAGCTCGGGCAGGGCAAGCTGGTATTCGGGTCGAGTCCAACCGGCAGGACCAGCGAGTCATGGAGGTGGGTGGGATCGGGACGGCTTTGCTGGCAATGAGTTTGTAACTGAACGTTGCTCCCGGCTTAAAACTTGCTGGCAGAACGAGTCCCAATAAAGGGTTGCTAGTATGGCGGTCGAATTCGTGTACCAGTTCGCGTTCAGAAGTGTAATACTTGAATCTGAGCTTTCGGCCAGGGGCTCCAACCGTGTTGTCCCAAATGGATGACATAATAAGGCTAAACTCATTCTTAACGAACGGACTGGACGGAGCAATGTGTATCAAGCCATGAGATATGTCCTGCCCGATGTATTGCTCATTTGGTTGGATGCTGATACTGGGGGTTTGAAAGCAATGGGTACAGCAGTGTCGGCCAACAAGGCACAACAAGTTAGAATGAAGCCCAAGTTCTCCATCAATGTCTGGGGTTACCTGTAAATGAACTCGTCCAACGTTTTCACGTTGGGCCAGGAAGGGTTTGACGAGGGATGGCTAATTTTTCCCGCCTTTCCCATGATTTGATCCATAGCCGGATCAAACTGCTGGTATGATGAGTTTATCTTCTGCCTGTGGCCTTTGCCATCGTGTCGTGGGTCTCTGTCTGCTGTGCGTCTATCGTCAATGATGCTATTGAAGCCCGCCCATGCCGCTGAGATTATAGCAAGTATAACAATGGGGAAGATGACCTCCTGTCACACAGTAATTTTTACACGTTCATTTTTCATGAAGCCTTGGAACGTGTGGTAATGTGAGCCAGCTTTTCTAGTTCGGTTCTGCAAAGGCACTTACGCAAAAGAATGCCACCTTTCCTTGGCGCTTTTTCAGTCTCCAAATCAGTTGGAAAAGAAGGCACATCTGTTTGCAGGCATTAGACCTCAGCCGTGGCTTCCTGACTGCGAATGATGAAGTCCGTGTATACAATGATGGTTTACTTTCCCGCAGCAGTTCTACACCTCCATCTGGCCTTTGATCTACACCAAATTTTCCAGCAGAGGACGAAATGGAAAGTTCAATAGGCGCTTCTATGGTGGGAAGAGTTTTCTTTGACAGCTTTGCCACCGGGATATTCGTTACTAAATAATCCTCTTCTGGAGCAGCTGGGATGGTATGAATCATTGTTGCAGTTGCGGTATTACAGCAATTTAGAAATATTATCGGTTCATGGGAGCCATTTAACTTGACCTTGGTGAGTTCTCAACTGTTTTGAGGGCTGACAGACGACGATGATGCTGAATGGTTGTTATTAGAATAGAAACGCAGAAGTAGAAGCAGAACCTACCATGGGCTTAACAGTTTATTTAGAAAGTATGAAAGTAATGTGCGTAGGCGAAGGCCTCCCTTTGTCGGACTGAACACTGAACAACTGCAGACTGCGACAGCACGAGCACGCTAACCGAAAGCGAAACATTTTCCGTTAGTATATGAAAGCATAAAGTTTTTTTTTTGCATTTTTCGAAAAATTTAGTCTCCATGTGATCACTTGCAGTGCAGCAGCGGATGCACTGATCATTAGTTGCAGATGGAACGCAATGTAACGTGCCTACGAGTTGGGCCAAGGTTCTATTAATTTCTTTTTCTGAAATTATTTCTGAAACCGGGACTTTTACTTGAATCGGGAGTTGTTTGTTAGGTAATTGGCCCTTCTTTATTACCAAAGCCAAGCTGGTATACGGCTACAATGTAGTATTAGAAATTCGTCAACATTATATACAAAAATTTGTATGTCGCTTTTTTTAATCTAAGCCTCCCAATTCCTATTGTACCTGATTAGGTAAAGCAGCAGCGTTTTGCCATATTCATTCCCACATGAAAAATTATTGTTTTTTGTTTAGTCGAACACCTATAAAAGCGAGCCCTGACCGTCACTCGGGGCCAGTCATTGAATCACTGCTCACCTCTGGACCTTTTCTTTGGTTTACATACATTTCGTTTGCAATTTGCTTTATTTTTCGTGGACATAAGTATTATTATTTTCAAGCCTGCATTCCGTAGCGCTTTTCGCTAGGGAAGCTTTCGCTACAATAGTTATATGGGCGTGAACTTGCACCGTTAACACCAGTAGGGTTGGATTTGGGCCACCGGATGTGCCAAACAATCACGTTTGAAGTATAAATTTTTTTATGAGATTAGTGCATCACTGAAGAGTAACTACTCTTTGTCTGCAAACGCAGGACGTCAGAGCGACACAATCCAGGGGGAAAAATCTCCGATCAACTAAGAACGACTGATCTAGCCCGCTGGTAGAAGTACCACTGAAAAGAACGCGCGTACTGTAAAAGCATCTGCGTGTGCAACGCAGATTATGCTCAGCGCAGTTGTACACCAAAGAAAACACTGACCCAACAAGTGGAGAGGTTTTTTCGACCAATACTCTGCTATGTTATACCTAATGATCCTCAGTTTGCGATTATTGACGAGTTGAAATAATGACTTATGTAATGGGTGAAAGACGAAGTCCGATGAAACGTGGTTTACTAGAGTTTTACAACAGAGTAAAGACTTTCGAGATTGCCCTAGCGTTTCGAGCCAGCATGGGATACGGTTGAAGTCGGCATGAAGATCGAACCAAAGAAAATAGTTATCGTACAATAAGATATAGCTCTACAGGGAAAGCAATCAGTCCAACTGTTTCTATTTGTACCGATTTAAGCTTGCATTAGGCCCTTAGGTATGCAAAAATGAGATCAAATGCAATAAATACACGTTCACGGACACTGCTGGTACGTATGCTAGACCTCTGCATCTGGCGAATAGAGTTTGCCGCAAAGTTCTTCGGAAGCTGAGAGTGCAATGAAGTCTTCGCATTTCGTACCCCCAGTGCTACTTGTGTGGCATCTAGGGATAAAACCACTCTGTTAAGAAGAGAACAAAATGTAAGACTTTAATGTGCCGGAACATGATTATTTCTACAAGGTCATAATCATAATGCACTCTTATGAGTGGCCCTGATACTTGACCCCGGAGGAGCTCAAAAGTGACCTTATGATGACCTGTTTCAAAACCTCCTTCATCGACGTAAAAATGTTCTCCAGACTTTCCCCTTTAATTTGATGTGCTGCTCAACTCCGTGCGACCAGTAGTTTCCGAGATATAGGCCATTAAAGTTGACCTTTTTGTAGTCTTTTGGGGTCAAATCCCCATTTAACGCAATGCTAAAATCGCAAAATTTTGCTTAAATGCACATGTCTCTGCTAATTGTGGACTGATTTTGGCAAATAGCACATCAACAAAATACCCCAAGTCTGCTTTACAAAAAGCCTTAGATGGCTCCGATCGCTTCACGCGTTCGGAAGTTATTTAAAACTAAAATAGGATACCTATTTAAGGGACACCTCGTATAAACTGCACCGTTTGTGACGTAATTTCCGATACAACGTAACATAATTGCATGGATTTTGAGGCTACTTTATATCGATGTTTGAGTGTACAACAATGTCCAAATTCGCCTTGTGCGTGAATAAGAAGACTAATAAAGCACGACGCTCCCTTCGTAATGTAAACGTTCTTGCAACTGCTATATTAAGGCTCAAACTTTTACCCGTAAGAGACCTAAAGAAAGAGTCACTAGGCAGGAGCAACTGTTTTTCTTCTGCACAGGGCAGGGGTGTATGTCTTGACGCTATTTCTGTGCTCTGTATCCAAGGAAGGTATAACATCGTTCTTTATCAGGACGTAAGAACCATGGGTGAAGCCCATTTGAGAATCCCGAGCCCAGCCCTGGCCCGGCCCATGCCCATCGGGCATGGGCGGGCTCGGGCCTAACTTTGCTGGAGCCGGGCATGTAATGGGCGCCCATTTTGGTGGGCTTTCGGATTGGGC
>JAQFYD010000635.1:0-16587 GCA_034694225.1 Bourletiella hortensis | reverse complement strand
CCGTTCCAGTAGGCCCTTGAAAGGAGCGTGGCGTCAGTCGCCATCACATAAGGAGGTCTCGCAAGCTCGCCTCCTAAAAAATATTTAGGAAGAGTAAATTAACCACTAATCTTAAGGATGATAGTAATCAACTTTTATCTGAAGAACGTGACAAGAGTGGGTCTTACTACAAAAATTATATTGGTAGGGCTATGTTTATAGTTTTATCCCATAGAGTTCCATTTGTATGTGTGTACGTGTGTATAATAAAAATGAGTACTCTGCACTCTATAGTTCGTCGCCATGGATGAAATCATAGTAAGAGGACGAATTAGACAGTTTACCAGAAAACTTTCTATTCAGTTTTGATATCAGCAAAAATGAATCCGTCATAGCTCTTCCCCCTCATGTTTTTTGGCCTGCTTATAATTATCGGCCCCATTGACCAAAGCTTTTCATTTCAACTGGATAAAGTTCCACTTGATAAACTTTCCGCTTTTTCCTGTCAACTTCGAAGTACCGACGGGGAAGCCAACAGCAAAGTTTTTTTCTGGCAGTTTTCGCTTTTCCCATGTCCAGTGGTGTTCTCCGATCAGAAGGAAAACCGAACGCCACAATCCCTTAAACAAACTGAAATCCTGGAATCTACCACTTTGGCAGAGACCCCTAGAAAGGATTTCCTTTAAATAAGATTTCTTGCGGTTTGAGAAGACATTGGCCAGAGCAAAACTGAATTCTGGGCAAAAATTTATTACAGGGAAGTTACTACGAGCCATAAAATAGTAGTGAACTGAAAACTGGAGCCTCAGTTGCATCCGCTTAAGGTCAGCCTCTACACCAACAGCGAGAGAAAGCAAAGAAGCAAGGAAATATGTTTTTGCACTTTAAATTCACATTTCTGTATTTCATAAAAACTGTACTGGTGGGGCAAAACTGCACTGCCGCAGATGATGTAGCGGAGCCTGTAAGCAAGCTTTCCCGAAAATTGCAGCAATTCCAGCTTGAGTTTAATATAAAGCTTGCGACCGTAGTGGATACTATCCGAATGAAACATCAAACGTCGAGGCTTACAACGTCGGCAGGAAAAGGACACACAAACACCGCAAAAGTGATGTCGACGTTGCAGAACAGGATCGATAAAGTTGGAAAACTTTTGCACACTGTTGGTGATCGTAAGAAATGCGTTCCATGTCTAGAAACGAATTCAAACCTCTGTGCTGAAACCGGCGTTTTAACATTTCGTTTTGTATCAAGTAATCTGGGATCGCGTCTACTTTGCCACCTCGGGAGGAAAGATTATGGTCCATTCTGTGGAAATGGGTGATACGAGAGCAGTAGTTGACAAACCTTTCATTTCATCATCGGACGCAGACGGTTTCCGCGGTGTGACGTATGATTCTAAGGACAAGAAGATGTATTTCAGCAGCACACACGCCATCTACCGAGCCAACCTCGACGGCAGTGATATCGAAATGGCCTTCAGCAGTATGACACGTTAGTTGTATAATTAAAATAATCCAATGTGTCGAATCTGGAGCTACAAATATATACGGTTTTGATCAGACGGGCTAATCTCCGGTCTTGCCTTTGACTCCGGAACGGGAAATCTGTATGGAGTAAGCTATAGCGGGATTGTGTTTGCCTGTAAAGCGAGGGTCAGCGGACTGATGCAATGCACCATGCTTTTGGAAGATCAAGGAAACCTACGGGGGATTGCTGTGGATACAATAAATGGGTGAGCGCACGTAGTTGCTGAAAAAGGATACTGTTTTGATGCCATGAAGTACCAGAAATAATTACTTGCCTCTTTCTACGCAGGACATTGTATTGGACGGCTGAAGGAAAGATAATGAAATCAAATACGGATGGCTCTAGCTCTGAAACGCTGTTGTTGAGAGGCTTGAAAGAACCTGTAGGAATTGTGATTGGTACCCCTCGCGATAAAAGAGGAGTAATGTGGGTGGACGACGCAACGGGCCAACTTTGGGCTTTAGCACTTGACGGCACAAATTCTAATGCCAGTATTATGGCATTTCCCTACGGTTTCAAGCCCCGAGGATTAACGCTAGCGAAAAACAATGTGATCGTAGGAACCAGCAGTTCTATTCACGTAATATCGAGATCTCCTGATTTCAAAAATCCTGCCTACAGCAGCAGGAATGCTATCAACCATCTTTTCACGCCATCATGACTTTGACTGGAAGAACGGCTCTGAGGGGAAAGGTCCCGGTATGCGAGACCATCTGTCTACTCGCTCCCGATGATCCACATCGCTAACCCAAACCATAGTTGCAATTTTTCGTCAAATTCTGCATAATTAATCTTTGGTTAACACCCAGAATTAAATTATTAAATTATCCTCATACAGAAGTTACTTATGCCTAATGTCATATGCAGGTTCTGCACTGCAGAAAGAGCTTCTCACAAGTGCTCTGTATCCTGTCCGGGTCTCTAATTTCCGTCGTTGGAGACACTAGTAAAAAGTTAAAGAGTTCAAGAATTAAAAAGTTCCATAGTTAAAAAGTTCAATAGTTAAAGAGTTGAAGTATTAAAAAGTTCAATAATTAAAGAGTATTCTTCATTTGGAGACAACTATGTTACGGTCGCCATGACTACGGAGGCCATGTAGGCTTAATATAAATATCCTTGTTTGCAGCCTAAAATAAATTTTTCTTCTTGGTTGAGAAAACCACAACTCCTGGCCTTGATTTATTTTCTTGTATATTATAAATGCATTTTCCTAGCTACTGTGAGGAAGTGATAGCTTTCCGCTGAGATTTCTCATAAAAAATAGCCAACTTGAAATAGTGATATGCTATTGCCGTTCGCGACGAAGGCTCGATCCGATCTGTGTAAAGGCACAGCAGAAAGGTGCAGATAGCCCCTTGCGGACCCTCGACCCGATCAGTGTACAGGTAAAACAAAAAGGTTCGGAAACCTGATAAGGTGATGCAGAATTCAGATATATTTTTTATTATGTATTATAAAAATTTCAATCTAAAGCAGGAAACTTATTGCGGCGCGCACTTTTGTTCATTCTAGATTACAAGTAAGGTCATCTTAGACCCTCCCCGACGAAGGCTCGATCCGATCTGTGTAAAGGCACAGCAGAAAGGTGCGGATAGCCCCTTGCGGACCCTCGACCCGATCAGTGTACAGGTAAAACAAAAAGGTTCGGAAACCTGAAAAGGTGATGCAGAATGCAGATATATTTTATATTATTCATTAGAAAAATTTCAACTCAAAGCAGAAAACTAATTGCAGCGCGCATTTTTGTTCATTCTAGACTTCAAGTAAGGTCATCTTAGACCCTCCCCGGCGAAGGCTCGATCCGATCTGTGTAAACGCACAGCAGAAAGGTGCGGATAGCCCCTTTTGGACCCTTGACCAGGTCAGTGTACAGGTAAAACAAAAAGGTTCGGAAACCTGAAAAGGTGATGCAGAATGCAGATATATTTTATATTATTCATTAGAAAAAATTCACCTGAAAGCAGAATACTAATTGCGGCGCGCATTTTTGTTAATTCTAGCTTTCAAGTAAGTCCAACGTAGACCCTCCGTAGCGAAGGCTCGATCCGATCTGTGTAAAGGCACAGCAGAAAGGTGCGAAAAGCCCCTGGCGACTTCTCGATCCGGTTAGTGTACAGGTAAAACAAAAACGTAGGGGACCTCAGTAGGGGATGGAATTCACGTGTATAGAAATTAATGTTTTTCTGTCTTAAACTTTCAGGCTCTGAAATTCCATTCGAAAACCATTGCATAGGCAATGATGGAAGGCGTTGGCCATGACGATGCTGGCGGGCAGCCGAATGAAATGCATGGGAATGCTGTTGTTGTGAGTGGCATAATGGCATGATGGTTAAAGTCCTCATGGCATCACATTGTCATTGCCAGTTTGTGAGTCAACACCCTTATCTCAAGTATGCGGTTAAGTATGTTCAAGGCACGTTGGTGTGAATAAAAAAGTGTGCGGATGCATTCCTACATTTGTTAGCTCCCCTTTGTGAAGGTGAAAGTGAGCTAACAAATGTAGGAATGCATCCGCACACTTTTTTATTCACACCAATTTGCCTTGAAAATACTTAACCGCATACTTCAAATAAGGGTATTGACTCACAAACTGGCAAATACAATGTGATGGCATGAGACCCAGTGACGGAGTTTATTATGTTTTCCGAGCAAAAGGGCTGTTTAGCCTCAAACGGCAAGTTTCGCGTTGAAATGAGCGTAGGTGATCACGTAACCTTTGGTGGTTGATAAAAAGCTTCGGTCTTGAAGTGTCTGTTGCATTGAGAAAACTCACAAGACAATCGTTTCGTGTGATCGCTAGCGTTGTGAAATATGATGTACTGCTTATGTTTGGCCATATATTTGCAACCTGGGTGAGGACATGGGTGTCGTGCCGGAGCATGGTTCACTGTCTCATGAACTTGCAGGTGGATTTTGCGCTTGACTCTAAAGTTACACCCGGGATACTTGCAAGCTTGAGGCTTCTCTTTGGAATGAGAATCCACGTGCATTTCCAGTCTTTCCTAAAACATTGTACTAAAGTCACAAAAACTGCAATTACCGTATGAGGCCCTAATTTGGGACAGTAGCCTTAGATGGGACATTCGAGACCTAAATTTTGACGAAGTGAGCGGCTTAAATTGCATAATGAAGGCATTAAAAGAAAGCCATTGTTGTGGCCTTTCAGAATCAGCCATCTTCTATGTCCACACTGCCATCGTTTTCGAAAACATTATGCGCGAATCGGAGACCTTTGAATTAACAACATTTTATCCCACAACTTTGACCTCAGTGACCCAGTTCTAGTTAGAACTGGTTAGCCAGACTTCAGTGCTTTGTAAGTCGTATTAAGTAGAGGAAACCTACAAATTTTGAGAAATTTCAGTGGTCGGGTGTATGCGCTAGTGTGATTTAAAAAACTTCCTCCATTTCAGCTTGAAGTGCCCTAATTTGGGACAGTATGCATACACGTATTTCAACGGGAACGATTTGTGCATCTTTTCCATTGTAAACTTTAACTTTGTAAAATGTTCCAAGATTGATTCGAAAGTAAGCAAAAGCATACTTTAGGCTCCCTACATGAGTTATTGTGGATGACTAACTCGGAAAATTACAATTAGCTACAACCCAAAATCACTAATCGCAATTAGCCGGTAATGTCAATTAGATAACTGCAGGTGAACGTAAAAAATTTCCCAACACTCTTAAAATACTCATGAGCTTGTTTTAAATGATAATATTTCCAATTTGTTACCACAGGGCTGACGAAACGGTCAAAAATGGTGGTGTCCCAAATAAGGGCACTCTAGCAAAACAAGCCGAGTTAACTTCGATTAACTATAACTTCGAAGTGGTAGTAGCTAAATCCTTGATGTTTGGCAAAAATATATGTCCCTAGGGGTACTTACATTCTGCCACCATTCAACTCTCTGAGTGCGGTGGGTTAAAAGTTATGCAGCACTGAAGAGGTTTCATCCTACAAAGTGTCCCAAATAAGGGCCTCTAACGGTATATAATGCCTTCTCATAAGAATTTTCTCTAGCTGTCCCTTCATGATCCTGGCGTGTTTGTGCATCACGAAGTACATGAGTTTTGGATGTTTCCTGGGAATTCATGACTTAACAATATTTCACATTCCCAGAATAGAAAAAAGGAATGTGTGCATCCATGTCGACGCATACATTCCATTTTGCTACGTTCTTTTCCCCATGATTTTAGTTGAAGTTGATGCAATAAAAGTATCAGCTAAAAACGTACCGTTGAACACACTAATTTGGGACAGTAGCCTTAGTTGGGGCATTTGAGGGCTTTGATTAATTGCTAAATTCTTACCAATTACGTTGAGGAAAACTAAAAGTGTTAACCAAATATTAAAGTTTGTAAGACGGGCTTTCGGAATCAACCATCAAGTATGTACAAATTGTCATCATTCTTAAAAATGTTGAGCGCGATTGTTGGCTTTCGGGAAGCACAATATCAGGCGCCCACAACTTTGACCCCGGTGGAGCACTTCTGATGGGCTGTGCTGATCCAAGCTGCTCTTGATTATAGACCGGCTCAATGTTATCCAGTACCTAAGGTTTGGTGATGATTTGCTGTCGTATGTGTCTCCAGCAGGCAGTTCAAAAAGTGCCTTCATTTTAGATCAAAGTGCCCTAATTTGGGATATTATGTATTTACATGCGTTCAAATGTCAGAATTGTGCAAGCACTTTTCCCTGTATATTTGTATTGTTGTAAATAGTGGGTGTAGCATCGAATTATCATCTTGGGGCCAAGGAGACGTCTCTGTCATAGTTTTCAAACAATTTAAGGCAATCAAATATAGGCAATGGCAGTTAAAATAGTGCTAACCTCAATTAGCCGCTAATTGCATTTATCTTATATTAGTTTGTGGATGAAAAATTGACGCACCGCTCAGAAAAGGAATTTTAGATCATATTCGAATTAAATGGCTTGTTAACGCAACCGTGCAGTGGTAAACACAGCTAAAAATAAGAGTGTACCAAATAAGGACACCTTTGCAATCGCAGTGAAGCTCATTGGGGGTTGCGCCCTGAGCTATGAAAATTGCCTTTATATTTCTACCCCTACAGCGTTCACTAAGCCCTAAAATGTTTATTTTCGCCGTAACTTTTAAACAACCAGTGCAATTTTAAAGCATCATGGCTTAAAATCGGTACGGCCAGAAGCGCTATTACCGTGAATTTTTAGAAGACTGTGGCCCTTGAGTCCTCGCTACTATGACATGTTTGATACATTTATATCGCCCACTTACTATGCCTAGTGAAGGACGGCAAAATTCGTCGCCAATGCTAATCAAATGCAAAACTTTTGCAGTCTATTATCTCAAAAACCTCCCTTTACATTTGTTTAAAACTTGGCACCTGACTGCTTCGGCATGTGACCTCAAATACAAGATAAAGTTATCAAAGGGCACTCCAGTAGTTTTCGAGTAATTGCTGTACAAATTCTAAAATGGTCGCAAACATTCCCATGGTTACGGCAAGTAAGACCAGCAGCGACCAAACAGCAAAAATTCTACTGTTCGTTTCTTGACAGAAATTCTAATTTACATGACTCGAATATTCTCACTGCTGTTAAATCTATAAATCTCCGTACCATGGCTAAAAATTTCAAAAGTGAAAGCCGTACTCAATTTGGAAGCAACCGCAAAAGTGTACTTTTAGTACTGTAACTTGTTTTATTACAGCTTACTTTTTATGCAAACTTCTTAGATCCCTTATTTTTTGCGGGAAGAGATTTCGATTGTTGGGCTTTGTTAATGGCAAGAATCATGAATCTGCTTACAAGCAGTAAAAAGTTCGTAACCGTAAAAACCGAATTTGAGAGCAAAGCGTGCCAAATAAGAGTGTTAAACGGTACGGCTAAGGTGCCTCACACAAAATGGAGCTAACAAATACAGGAATGAATCGCCACACTTTTTTATTTGTACCAACTTTTTGGCACCTTCTGTAAACCTTTTGTTTTAACAAATGCAGGCAAAAGCGTAATCCGAAACTTGTGATGGGGGTACTCCAGCATAGGACGCATTAACTCCTCCGTTTTTTGTAGCCCAGTGTCACAAGTGGGCTCGTTTTTTGCTCACAAAGGTCGTGCATATAGCAAATTTTATTGGGGCTGCGCCCTGAGCAATGAAATTTCTTAAAACTTTCTCCACCTTAGCCTTAACTAAACCCTGCATTTTCTTCTTTTGGCCTTACCCTTTGAGCAAATGCACAGATTCTAAAGTTAATTAGCTTAAAGTAAATATGAGACCGGAGACTGCCTATCCTAATTTTTGCAAATTATTGAGTCTTAAGGGTTCCGAGCTGTTTGATGTTTGGTGCGTATTTGCCCAAGAATAGTATGTCAAAACCTGAGCTCAATTTTCCGGTGACATCCTTGCGTACGATTTCCTTGAAACGTTGCGGCATTTTGTTGCTGCCCTTCCTTTGTGATTAAGGAACATTTTAGGCTGTGTAGAACGATACATTTCTCGTAAATGCTGGATAAAGTTTCAAACCCCGGAAGACTTCTGCAAGGTGTTTCCTTTTGTTTTCACATCATTGAAACCATTTCTTTCTTTTTTCAAGCATGAGTTTTGCAATGAAAAGCACAGCAATTTTAGTTGCGGCGAGCTACGAAGCGACCTCCATGCTATGTAGCACTATAACTTCTTCAAAATAAGAGGAAATACTGGTAGAAATTTTTGAACCCGTGGTTAATTTTGCGTATTTCAGGGGCCCGGGGCAGCAGAATACTCTGGGCTCCCTAGTGAATGCAGTAACGCATTTCCGCCTTTTTTAAGACCCTCTACTATCCACATAAGGATCATCCAAATAAGATCGTCCATGTGTCACGAAATTTGCTTGCAGGACTTCAAATATAAGGAGTTGAGCGGTTTTGCTTATAGTTCTTTCATAATTATCGTAAAACCATCTCAATTTACGTTTGCAAGTATCTTGTGACCAAAAATTGGTGGCACGGTTAGATCGGGAGTCCGATCATAGTTTGCATAATATCCTGAAAATACGTATGAAATAAATGAAATTATGGGGCACGTAGCGTAAACTTGAATCCATGACTTGATATGTTCTAGGCCGACCCTGATGAGAATCCAGAAGGCTTGGGGTCTCGTTCACCTGCTTACTGTTTCTATTGTGGTCTGTTTTTTACGCAGCGCCGTAACCTGGCTAAGCATACGCGGCGTGCGCATGGTTTCGAGCAGCAGGCTAGATCTACCACAAGAGTAATTAAAAATGCAATGATCTGTAAACGTTTCCTCATGATTAAAGTATTTCAACGACTGACAGGAAAAGGCCGAGGCAATTAGGAAGCGTGCTGCCAGCCCACGGCAACCAGAAGGCAATGTAGGGTCAAAAAGGAGACGACAACGCCATAGGAGCACAGACGCACAACCACAGCGACCGCCGACCGAGGTAGTATATTTTACTCGGTAAGCTTCTAATTCAATTCCGATTCGATGCTTTGTGTAGGTCATTATCCGAGTCCCTGAGGAATTAAGGAATCTAGAAGCGGTGCGATTTCACAGGGAAGATTTTTGCAGGAGTCTTGAAAATTGCAAGACCGTAGATGAAGTCCTGTACGTAGCACAGTCGTTTTGGAAGTGTTACGAATTCAACGCCGTAATATGTGTTCCATGCTACCTGAATAATCCAAGCCGTGGAAAGATGACCTATGTTTTCCCGATGGCTCAGGAGGATTTTACTAACGTGCCATCGTTTCCACAGGCCTTTATGGACCTAAAAGTGAAAATAAAGGCCCATGTGTTCTCGCAGCATCACGTCAAGATCGCAGATCCTTTGTTGCTTACCCAGGAGGAACTTAGTGACAGGAATTTGTTTGCAGGGATTGTCATTGCAAAAGAAGTGTATTTTTTGGTCAAGAAAGGGCAGTGCTACAACACATTTGAGGAGCGTTTAGCAGCTTTGGCAGGGCACGGTCTGGATATCGGCGACATCAATCATTCTTCTGAGCTGGCCCGTCGACTTGTCCCTTGTCTTTTCCAAGCTCTAAAAGAGCAACTTGTCTCGGACTTTAAACAGGAAATTCCAGCAACGTTAAGACCGAGCTTTTTCAGTGTCAGCGCGGACAAGGCAACTATTGTGAGGGATACCCTTCACATAATTGTTGCGCTGTTTTTTAGAAATGGTGAATTGAAGCCATATCTGCTGAAGAGCTCAATTAATCAAGATGGAAGTGGTAAGGGCCTTGGTGAGGAGATTTACGATGCCATGAGGGATTTTATGGATCCAGAATTTATACAAGCGCAGTAAATCTTAATTTACATTCTACTTTACTTAATTCAAATACTAATTCTGCCATACATTTGCAGATGTATTGGAGGTGCTTGGGACGGAGCTTATGTCCATGTCAAACCTGAGATCTCTCTGACTGAGAAACTAGGAGTAGCTTGGCCGCAGTTTCTGTCGTGGTCTTGGGATGCTAGTCATGTTCTTGGTAATTAAAAGTATTTATTGAATGTTTTGCAGACACTAATTCAAAGGGTCTCCCAGAGCTTGTGATGAAGACAGCAAGAGACGGGGAAAAGAAAGGCGCCATCAAACAAAAGATATGGATCAAGAGGTTGTTCGCCACCATCACGGATGTTCGTGACAGTTACAGCCATGGAAAGGCATGGGAGGATTTTAAACATTTCGTTAGGGATGATTACAAAAAGCCCCTGGACAGGGAGTTGGACGACTTTGAGCTCATTGGTGATATCAAACGTGAACAGCCAGCTGTGATGCCTCCGTTTTGTACTACGCGTTTTCAGACTTACCAGGAGAAGGTGCTGGAGGCTATTCTGACAAATTATAGATTCCTGTATTTGGACCTGGCTGAAAAAGAGGATCCAATGCTATACAATATCTCCAACGCTTCATTTGTTCTCCGCCTTTGTATGGTTCAAGATGTGAATCGTATTGTTTCAGTGCTTTCTCAACAACTCCAGAAAGCTAATACATTCACGTGGATTGTGCTGGATCAAATTGATGCATTCTTACAAAAAATGGAGAACCTGGAACAAATTTTGCAAAGTGTGTTGGAGAACATTAATAATCCAAATATACCAAAAACGAGCAGGGTAATAAAGGAGCTAAAAGAAAGAGGAACTTTCAAACGGTGCCCAATAACCAATGATCGGCAGTCTCATGCGGCGCGGACCCGTGGCATTGGACACAATAATTCGATGGAAGATTCCAATTTCGATGACAAGATCAAGGCCGTTTCTTTGGAAGTTTGTAAAGTACATCAAAGACATCGGGGAAGCTTACCGAAATAGATTAGCGAAGAAACAGGTAGTCCCGGAAATCATCCGCCAGACAAGAAACACGTTCAACATTGCTCGAATCCTGGAACAAGATGGTCGGCCTCACGACGATGTGAAAGCTTTATTTCGGTCTGCTGCTTCATGGTGGACCAACGAAATTTCGGATGAAGAATTCTTCGAACAATATCAGCGTTTTACGAGATTCGTATGTGAAGCAATAGATCGGAACATTACCATCGAGGAAGACGGTTCCATGCAGCATGATGACCAAAGAATATATTTTGATCTATTAAACTCCCCGGAAAAGAGTCGCACCTTTAAAGAAGTTGTTGTACTCCTTTCTGCAAGTATGGCTCGGTCATTCTGTGAAGCCGTAACGGAGGGTTAGTCATTTTTATTAGGTCTAGAAGATTCATTGTATTGAACGGAACCATTTGGTGGCTTAACTTGCAGGGGTTGCTTCAACATTAAAGTCACAGATGGAAAAGCGATACTGTATCGATAAGGAACGCCTATTTCAGGAAGTAAATCCTTTTTGTGTCACTTGAATTTGCACGTTTGTACTACAGATTTTCTTTCAGGTATTTCTTCGGTTTCACGGGCCTGACTGCAGTAAAGACAACTGCGATGGGCTCGCATATCGTGCCATGCAATTATACTGGGGCGAGCGACCATGGAGATTTGTTCGGAAATGCAAGCCTCCCAAGGTAAAGGTCGTACAAACTTCTGTTGCTGTGGACAGAACGATAAAGCAAACCGATGAAATGAAGGTATCTGTCATACCACTTCCGGATCACATCAAAGACAGACTGTCTGGTATTCGTAGAAAGCTAAAAATAGATGGTTAATATAAGAAACGATGCTACTTGTTGTACTTGTTAATATGCGAGTGTTTTGTGTGTGTGCTTGTTCATTTGTGGATTCAATAAAACCTTCACATTCACGTGTCACGTCCTGTTTCCATGGCTTTATTTCAGGCATCAGAATTTGGGATCGTTAACTCGGCCCGGTTCTGCTGCTCTTCCATTCGCATATGCATTTCAAACGAAACAACCTAGTTTTCTGCCAGCGAGTGTGCCAAATTTGTCTCTTATGTGAATAGCAATGCAATTTTACTCCTTGAGAAACACGAATGCACTGATTTTACTTATTTGTGAATTGAATATTTCAGGTGGAACGGCCACCAGTCGAACAGGTGCGACTTCAAAGGGCCCTTAAAAAGGCCTTGCGTTTATGTGGGGGGGGCAAAAGAAATCAAAGACAACGAGAACGAATGCATGGAAGGGGACGAAGAATTGGAAGAACTTGAGGCAGCCCCCGCAGAAGAAGATGGGCTAGAGGAAGTGGACATGAATATCCTGTTCGGAGGTGATCCATCTCCAGACGGGCTTTGTTGGTTGGAAAGAACCATCAAGGACCCGAAGGGTGCACCCAAATGCTTCAGTATGCTGTATAAGATGGGCTGGAACGGAGGTAGTGGCTTCGGGAAGCGATTGCAAGGATCCAAATACACCGTGGCAGGAGAAATCGCTAAGCAAAGGTTTCATTACTGTGACGGACGAATTTGTTTTAACTATAACTCGGGTTTGATTAGAGACCCGTGGTTGCGTCAGTTTTTGCGTCGTAGAGTTTGTGGCAGGCATCGTTTATGTCATAGGTTAAGCTTTCGTCATAATGAGGTACATCTTTGTCATTTAAAAGGGTCATTTGTAGGGGAAAATGAACGTTTGCCAAAGCTTTTAGTCTTGTAGTATTATTCATTGGATCTACTTTAATCTAAATTAGTAGCACATGTGATTTGAAACTAGAGATTATATCAAAATTCGTCGTGGTCTTTGAAATAAATACAATTTGCAGTAAAACGTACGACTGGAGTCGAGGTGGCATCGTTAATTCGGGCTGCTCTCGGACTTCATATATATCCTTGCTCTTTAAGTACATTGATATTACCGTAAACGTATCAACTGTGATTTTTACAAGCTTTTACAAATTTATTAAGTATTGGTCCAGCTTGCAGATTTGATTGTAAAATAGAATTTCTAGTGTGCGTGCTGCTTCCAATGATGCTCTAATGGAGCTTGGGGAAGAAGGCCCGTACCGGATACCAAACCCCCCAAGTGACGAAGTTGGAACTGAGGGGCCCGGTGCGAGCCCATGTGGCGACAAAGGCCTGTCATCTTGTAATTTAATCGAAGGCCCGAAGCTTTTCAACGACTAATTACAGCGTAAATTCGAAGAAATTGAATCAGAAATAGTTGTATCTCAGTACTTAAATAAAGTCTATCACGGCTACAATGCAATGGTTATTATACGGAGGTCTTCGTATACATGCACAATGTCACAGTTTATCAAGGGAAATATCCACAGAAAATCGTTCGGGCTTGGTGAGACTGACAAGCCGGATGACTTCTGGACGGAATAGTATGCTGTGTTTGAGTATGATTTTTGTGGGATTGGCATCTGCAGATTCCATTTTGCAACGTAACGCGTATATGTAAGTTCGACTTCAACAGTAACAGTAGCGAATGGTGACGGTGTTAACAGGGAACTAAACATGAAATTGTGTATTAATACTCTTTAATTATTGAACTTTTTAACTATGGAACTTTTTAATTCTTGAACTCTTGAACTTTTTACTAGTGTCTCCAACGACGGAAATTAGAGACCCGATCCTGTCAGTCGTCCATACTGGGCCTCCGCAGCAGGTACAGGTCGGACCCGAAGATGTGCGTCCGATCCAGGTCTTATCGGGTCCGGATTTTCCTACTTGGGATCAGATTGGTCAGAAAGTCAGATCCGGATGTCAGACCAAATTTGATCCGAAAGTTATCCAACATTCAGTTCCGGGTCCAGGTCCTGAGCGAATTAGAGGCAGGTCTCTTTAAAAATCGAGACTTTTCGGTATTTTTAAGCAAATTCAGTAAATCTTGACTCCTTTACTTCAAGAGCATCCTGTTTAATACGGTAAACAACTGGGAAGAGGAGTAAAACCCCGATTTTGCCCGGACCTGGATCCGATGACCTGAGATTTAGTTACGTTATACGGTAGGGCCTTATACCGAGTTTTTAGTGTAAATACATTATGCCCTCACCGCTAATTAGGTTATCTTCTGGCGCCTTTGATGATTTCACTTGCGCAGGGAAGCTAGCAATGCAATGCCGGTTTCGCTCACGCCGTCGCTTTTTGCGTGCGTATGGAGCGACGCATTGGAGTCAAATACGGGAGCATTTTCAATTCTGAAAGCGGCCAAGGGAACGTCGTTGTGCTTTGAAGAGTTCTTGGAAAGGGGCTCGTCGTGTTGCAGGGAACCGGGCATATCATCCAGTTGAAACTCGTCCACCCCACCTTGTCCAGGCCAAACACGTCCGGACCAGCTTCATCCAAGACCATACTTGTCCAAGCCACTCCCGTCCAGGGCCAAGGTTGTCCAGGCCAAGGTTGACCAGGGCCAAGGTTATCCAAGCCACGGTTGTCAATGACACAAGTCGACTAGGTAATCTCAACCAGATATAATTTGACCAAGTTCATTAATTTACCAACACCCAGTTCATGCAAGTGGTCTTGGCCCTGGTCAACCCTGGCCTGGACAACCTTGGCCCTGGAAGAGAGTGGCTTGGACAAGTATGGTCTTGGATGAAGCTGGTCCGGACGTGTTTGGACTGGACAAGGTGGGGTGGACGAGTTTCAACTGGATGATATGCCCCAGACCCGTGTTGCAACTGGCCCTGACCATCAGTGTTGGTAATCCACCCTTTTTACGAGAGTGATCGAGTATTTGAATTCGTCCATTGGGTCAAGTCATTCTGTCGGGCATAGCACTCGAACCAATGCGCCTATTTATGTTAAGTGTTTTTACAACATCCAGAAAGTTGTGCATCCTTGCCTTTTGATCGTTCGATTCAAATGCATCAAATAGTTTCTTCACAATCAAATGTTTTTAATTTGAACGCTAATGAACAAAAACGGATAAAAGTGATGAGTCATGGCGATGGTGCTGCCACCTGAACCACAAATGAACGCGTTTCTGCTATTACGTGTGGCCCTCAGGTGGGGGTGTGCAGCGCCGCGCGGTATTCAAATAGGCAAAATATTTATGCACACACCAATGGCAAAAGTTCGGTATACTGTCCTCTAAACTACCTTAACCGCTGTACCTAAAATAGTTAAAGCTAGTTTATTTAGTAATTAACTGTCATATCTGCTGAATATTAGTTGAAACCTGCCTTTCTCAGGCCCCGCAACCTCTGGTGTTATATAAAAACTGTTGCAAAAGATGTACGCATACACACGGAGGGAGCAAGCTTTTCAGCGCGCCAACGCATAGCACAGCCATTGCACAGGCCACCGAATGTTTGGGCTGCTTATGGGGTATCTGAGTGACTTACAAGACGGCATTAGGGCACTTTCACATGCATGACCGTATTAAAGGTATGCTTTTGCGCTTTCGGGTCACCAAAATCAGACCGGATTACAGAAAAACCGTGTTATCGAAGACCGGATTAACGGGTGCCTTGTACATTTATTTTATATGGAGGCACGCCGAGACCGGATAAATTTGGCCGTAATACAGAAAAACCGTGTTATCTAAGGCCGGATTAAAGAGTCTCTAGTTTGAATAATTTCGGTGCACGCAGGCTAAGGTTACAGGGGAAAATCGAATTCTTAGTCCTATGTAAACTCTGCGGTTGTTGCAATTTCATTGCTTCAGGTACACCCAGCAAGACATGTCATGCTCATAAAGCTCTCGTGCTTCTGGAGATATGCTAATGCACAGGCCTATAATGTGCGATTTTTAGCATCGCTAGGCTATGGTGAGGATAGGACTGGAGGATTGAACTTAGGGCCCTGTCGGAAATCACTCCCGGGAAGCTGATCCATCCTCAACCCAACGAAGTAATTATCTCTGGAATTAATGCATTATTGTTTCAGTTCCTTTTAACTGTGCAGAAATCGTCTAGGGTCATTAAAAATGGAGGCTGCGGATTATTATTATTCAATCTTGCTTTGGAAGACTTTGAAGGTGCTGGGACAAAACTTCTTAAAACGAATGGGCAGGGTGCAGGGCGACAGGCCAGGATTAAAAGTGGGTCGAAAGTGTTTCACGCAGTTAAAGGCGAATCGATAGTGTTTCACGTGATTAAAGGCGAGTCGATAGTGTTTCACGTGGTTGAAGGCGAGTCCATAGTGTTTCACGTGGTAAAAGGCGAGTCGATAGTGTTTCACGCAGCACACCGACAATATACTACTATCGGCCCAGACAGAAATAATACTAGGGCCTATTATGTATGAAGGTTGGGTGCTAATATTCAATGGGAATACAGCTAGGGGTACTTCTAGTGGATTGTATAATGGATTGCACCTGATAAGTAGCTGGATTCTGGTATGCAGTAGGTCGCAGGGTTAAGCGGATAAGTGAGACGGTAGCCTTATGGTTACTAAAAAGTACACAATAGCCCTAGAACTGAAAACGATCGCTCTCGTTGCTATGTGCTAATAGCGGATTTTTTCAGGATTAGGATCTGGAATTGCTTTAATTGAAGTCAGGGATTGAATTATGGAATACGGAATGGAAGAATGTTCCCACTGGATTGGATTGTGAAATTTGAATGTATTTTTAGGAGGAGTGGATTACGAAATGGGAATAACATCCTAAAATCCACAGCGTCAGTGGAATAGGATTTTGGAGTAATATTCCGTGATCTTAAAAATACAGAAACTCAAAAAACCGGTACAGTGGAAATGGTATATAGCGGTTTCTCCGGGGACAGGTCAAATTATACCGTTGTATAAAATAACCGTTGTAT